>PDGT01000001.1:11972974-12004748 GCA_003671415.1 Megathymus violae
CGGCCTTCCTCGGCGCTATGATAGGACTCCGGGATCTCCAACGGAACACAACCGGAGTCCTATGAGTGCGTGCATCGCTGGGTTCTGCTCGGGATGTTCATCTCTCACTTTCTGGTGTTTACGCCGGTATGCGGCCACGCATACCGTCATTCTTCCCGGGGTCGTTGGCTGGACGGTTCGGGCTCCCACCCTAGCCGCCTGCTGCCCCGGAAGCCCCCTTTTAATCGCCTCTTACGATAGGATACCCTAGCCCTATTCTGGTTCCGGGCTACCACCATCCCTAATCCAACCATATCCGTGCATTATATAAACACTAATATTCTAAATTTAAGCCTGAAGTTTACTCATAAATCACAGTTTGACTTCCTGGTTCATATGTCGCTTAGTCACTATGGTGTACACGGAATTGCATGTATTTCAAATTTAATCAGAAGCGAATATCCCGATGAGGATTCTACATCGAACCTTATACGTTCCCAAAGTTTACCTGGTATTGTGTCACATTTGTCGAAACTAACCTATATAAGAGAATAAGACGCTGGTACTTAATAATAATATTATTCCAAATATTTTTTAGGTTTCGATAAATTATTTGTATATTTGAGACAATCTCCAAATATAGTGGGCGTGATGTAAAATTTTAAATCTTTTACCATGACATATTAGGCATAAAAACAAATATTCAACCTCCAGCAAGCTAGCAACCATATAACTACAGTGAATAACAAGGATACGTGCCCATAAATATATATGGTATGCCCCTCCAAGCTTTTCGCTATTAAATTTATCGGACAAAAATTATATAAAAATACTAATATTTCCTAGCTCAAAGAAATAAGCCTCGGGAATAAACCATAATGATTAAATATTTTGGTAACAAATTTTTCCGACTCTTTTTTTTTAATTTTGCATATTACAACGACATAAGACAAGACAAAACAAGAAAGATTATTATTCCTCCTAGACAAATAGCCTCCTAGACAAGCCCATTAGGTGGGATTGTTGTATAACAGCGCTTGTTACGGGAAAACAGCTCTGAGGAAGGGCAAGGTCGGAGCTCGCATGTCTCGTATAGTTATTGCAAATCGTCTCGTACCGTCCATCTTGGCTTTTCTTGCCGCAACTGCCTTTTTACTGTCGAGTGAATAACGAGCGCCTATTACCGATGACCCTCTAACTACGATATCATCGTGCATATTCCCATGTTTACATAGTGGAATAACAATAAAAATGTCGATATTTAACAGTGAAAACAAATGTCAATAACTTTTCGACTTAGATATTTGTCTGTACCTTTTAATTTATTGTCGTAGTCACGGCTAAACTAAATATTTGAGAACATACATATAGTTATCTGAAAATATAATATGACAAGAGAAATACAAAAGGTATTTTAAGTATAATTTCACTACGGGCTAAAGTAGAAGATCTTTATAAATTACTTACTATACTTAAATATGACAATTATATTTTAATGGCAATAATTTAACTTAACGTAAAATGCCTTTGCGATATTTTTGAGGTGAAAATATAGTATCAGAACGTATAATCATTGTATATGCCTATGTTATTTGTTGATATATACTGAACAAATACAAAACAGTAACATTACATAGCTAGGTTCTTACAGAAACAATAATATTTACTTGGGCAATGCTCGTACTGCTCGTTATTGGGTTAATATTTTTTTCTTTCACTGACTCAAGTGATACCTAATTATTTTCTAACTAAATTAACAATAAATTCACAATTTAATGGTACAGATAAAATGCTAGTGTTGTCACAGGGCATATAAATAACATATAACAATACATAAGCAATAATTTTTAATTGCATAACAAAAATCACCGTTAGGTACCTATTATCGCTAAGTGCATTGCGTTTAAAATATTCAACTATAAAATACAGATTGATATTCCGATGGAATATTGTACTTTGTGATAGACGGAAAAGAACATTAAAACAACATTTGATTAAAATAATGTAATAACATATATGTCACCATATATGATGAATCATATATGGTGACATATATGTTATTACATTATATGTTATTATATAGGTTTCGAAGATTCTATTCAAGTTTTGTTAGCCGAGCAATATCGTATTAATACACAGAGTGTCCCAGAAACAATGGATAATCCTGAAATACTTATTCTTGAGCCATTGAGGACTCAAAATATAAAATTAAAAAATATATATTCACAGTAGTAGTATTACTCAATAAATATATGTTTTTTAATGTTGATATTTTTCTTAATACTGTATATTCTGTATACCACAGCTACAAATAAATGAAATCCATCGAGTTTTTGGTGTTATTATATTCTTTATAGACTATATCAGTGGATATGCAGTAGTTTTTATGAGTAGCTATTGTAATGTTATGTAAAAATTAACGGAAACATAATTTTTACCATGAAATTAAATATTTCTTTCTTTTTGTCAAAGTTTAAGCGCTCTTAGACAAAAAAACGTATCAAAGTCTAAGAGGCCAACTATTCAAAAAATATGCGCGTTTAACACAGATTTTAAAATGGTATACAATACATACTTTTATCTTATGTTCGTAGTAAATTCGACTATTAACAAAATTTCAAAAATCGTTGGCTTTATGTCTTAACGGTATCGTGGGTTAATTGTTATAACGTCGCGTCGCTATAGTATAAAACAGCTGATATGATGATAAGAGCTTCATAAAAAACTACTTGATTTAGTTATAAAACGTAATTTATTGTATTTACATTACAGTAAGTGTTCAAACTGTCTACCATTAACTCTGATATAGGGGAGACATATTCGAATAAAAGATCATTTGATCATTATTTCGGCCGTATTGGGGCGGCCTAGAATACTCTCCCCAATCCCATGCTGGCATAACAGGATGTTGTAAGAGGCGACAGAAGCCAGTTTGCTTGGTGGTAGGGCTTCGCGTAAAGATTATATTGTGAATATTATTATTAAGTCATTAATTTTATTACTTGTATTATTATCTTTTCGTGAAGCCTGCCTGGCTAGCTACCACCCTCCTGCTTCAGTCAGGCGCCATACGACTCGTCGTGTTCCGGCTCGGGGCTTGAGAGCTAGTTCTTTCTTTCTTACCTTCTCATTTCCTTGTCGACAACGCATTAGTGATACCGTTGGTTTTGCTGATGTCCATGGGCGACGGTGACCACTTACAATCAGATGGCTCGTCTGTTCGTTCGTCGGCTATTAACATAAAAAACAATTAGTCGCACATAAAGGTTTTTGCTAATTTTAGAAGCAGCTTCCTGTACGCGGCTAAGTATTTCCACAAAGAAACACACCACAACAGAAGTTTGATTACTTGATGGCTTAAAATATATTGTAATAGAACACTTACCCCGCTAACCTACTGTCATTGTCCCTATTATAAATTTACCACACATATTTAACAACATAAATATTCTATAAATATTAACTCTTATGTATTATTCAAAGTTATATATGTAAAGAAAATATATTTCTTTAATGTTTATTTTTCTAACTAAAAACTCTTTAGTACGTTGTATATAGGTTTCAGTAAATTAGATGACATTTTTTTTTAATTTATTATTTTGTTTGAATTGTCAATTTTAGATTTTAGATTTGTAAAATATTTAGTACAGAAAAATGTGGATTAATAAACTTTAAATGTCGTTTGTTTGTTAACAGAGCAACACATGTTTATTCCACCTCAATAATTCGGCACACTAAATCTTATATATATATCTTGTTGCAATATTATTAAGTTATATGTACATTATTTATTATAGTTATTATTGCTTATTTTATACCTGTCGAATATAATTTATACCTGTATAACTCACGGCAATCGTTGGCGTTGGCACCATTAATTGGACTTCGCGAAAATAAAAGGATTGTGCTGAAAAGCTGCAGCAGTGGTTCTTGATAGTTCCATTGCATAGGCTGAGAGCAGTCCTTTCTCGTCATGTATTCCGTATTTGTATTGTAAATATATTAATTAGTTTAAGTCTTTATGACGAAATAAATGTTTTCTTTTTTCTTTCTAATTCTTTTTAATTTCTAACGGGTATTTCAGAATTATCCATTCTTTCTGAGACATCCTGTAAAGTATCATATATCTTAGGATAGGATTCATTCAGGACATTCATTGTTAAACTAGTAATTGTTTATAACTTTTTTCAAGTGCAATGTTTTTTTTCTTTTGTATTAAAATTATAGCCGTTTTGCTAATTTCGTATTTATAAAAAGAAAAAAAAGATTAGTTGGTGTTCGAAATAGCGAATAAGCACTAAAAAATGTAATGTAATGTAAATAAATGCATGACGATACTATTCCAAGGGTAGATAGATATATTGTTTTAATACATAGTGGTTAGACATATACGGAGGAGCCTCTTATGCAGTTTCTCTATCATAACGCAAGATACAGTGATAGATAAAGTGATGCAATTACAACAATGAAATTTACATCATTGCTGTGTGTGATAACATTAGTGTCAGTAAAAACAAAAAAGGAAAAATGTTGTTTCCTTCAGTATAATTATAAGATAAAAAAATTGTAAATGTAACCTTGACCGCTAATAACATTCTACGATATAAGTGAGCGTGATAAAATATTCCACGATACCGTCGTTGGCCTTTGTGGTTTTACAGGGATTGGAAATATCCAGTTGATTGCATTATATATTGTATACACATTTATTAAAATTAACAAAAGCTACAGTTGAATTCAGTTCAATTTAACCAAATAAATAATTCGCGGCAAGGTTTTTTATATCATTGGTTGTTTTATTTTTCACAATCTTTACTGCAACATTAGATCCAATCTTCATTATTGAATTTATTGGAAATCTTATATCTGATTTAAGATGCATTCGACCATCGTTTTTATGACAAGAAATGAATAGTAGAAATATTACCGATTTTATTCCATTATTAAGTAAGGACTGGACAGGATTTGAACATTGAGATGTTAATGTAAATTTAGTGAAAAAATCAGTGGGATGTTTCTTAAATCGGACAAAAGACAGAGGAACGTCGAGATTGTCCTTTAATACAATTTAAATAAGTCTAACATTAATTTATGAAGATATACGTTTAACAGTGATTTTATTTATAACATATAAATAAGTATCTACAATTGTGGCACTTTGCCTTTGATAAATGAATAACCATCTCAGGAGGTCTAAGCAGATTTTTCTTAAATTGTTTTATAAATAACATGCAGTAAATTTAAATTCTGTTAACTACTACTGGCATAATTGACTGCGGTTTTATAATTTCAAACAGTTTATATTATTATTGGAAAAATACAGTGCTTCTATTTGCAGATTACTGTATTTTTAATAAATTTAGTCTGCACGTCTATGTTAAGATAGAAGATTACTTATATACAATATTGCAAATATTATATAATTGAAAAAAAAAATAGAGTACTTAATATAAAGTAGATACTGAGGTCACTCGACTGCAGGAAGTGCCAATAATTAATTTGATTCTACATAATTTATTAATTTATTTTTACAATTGACAGTAATAATGAACCAATAAATTTAATTAAATCTACTACCTTACGGCAAGATTTATCATCAGTTATTTCTTAGAAGGTAAGATTTCATAATAGTTTATGCAGATATAAGACATTAGAGATCAGTTTAAATAAACTACATTGAGGCCATAACATTATCTGCTATTCATATCAATAAACCACTAATGGTATTGTCGTCGCAATTTCAAGTAAATAAATTATTGTTCTCTGTATTGCCTTTATGTTCTTGCAAATTAGTGCGGGGACGTAGAATCCCATGACGTCATATGAATTAAGGTCGGCACGCAAGTAAAAAGCTGCATTGTACAAACCAATACAAGGTACAGTACAAGGTGGATACAGCAGGACTGTCAACTTTTGGTTAACACAGTTAAAAATAAAGAAAAATAAAAATTAATGATAAAAGGAAACTTAAATTTTGATAGAAACAGAGGTTTACGTCGCAAAATAAAGATTTCTTTTTATTGAAAAAGTTACAACTTCACACACTTTAAATAATTTTTGTTAAATGTGTATCTGAGAAGTTATGTGCGATTAAAATGTTATTATTATTCTCTCCATATGAACAATTAACATCTTTTAGTGTTTGACACTCTTGATGTAAACAGTAAGTTTCTATGGAACCAGTCAGAGCAAATGTTCTAGGTACGATTAATGGATAGAATTACAATGGAAGTTTTTTTTTCTGACTAAAATTGTATGCGATGATATCAAGTACTCAAAATCGTTATGAACACCGGTAAAAAGTAACAAGTCGAAATAAATTAAGCAATTCGAAGAAAATATATGTTTACGTTAGCTGTGCATCTTGCGACAGGGCAAAACCACAATGGTGATTAAAGCACTAAAAACATTGATTGTCGTGGCAAGCAAAGACTAAATAATATTTACTAGAAATACTTAACATAAACAGTGATTTAATACCCGTTACATAAACGGGTACTCACGATACGTTTTATTTGTTGCCAATATTTATACCCAGTTGCATGGATCGTGGTCAAGGCGAAACTGATATACTCGTAAAATGATTTAAATAAAATTTATAAATGCCGCGATGACATTATTTTAAAGTCATAAACAGTATATATATACATACATATATGTATGTGTGTGTGTATGTGTTTTTAAACTAATGTCATCGCGGCATTTATACATTTTATTTAAATCAGTTTATGTCAGTTTCGTCTATAATAGTAGTATCTATATTAGTAGTTTGAATGTTGGTACTTCGCACGAGGAGTCTGGGTTTTGAACTTTGCACGTACCCTCAATTTCTTAAAGTTACAAGTGCGCTCAAAATAATTATTACTCGCTTACATGGAGGATACTAAAGCGAGGAAACCAGCATACAAACCTGAGAATTTTTGCACAATATTCTCGAAGGCGTATGAAGTCTGCCCATTCACACTGAACTAGCATGGGGGATTAAGGAGGTAAGATAAGATTAAGGTACCACTCACGCTTAAGGTACAGTTCTGCGGGCGACAGTATCAGCGGCAATCGAAGGACAGCATTGTTAGTCCGACGTCAGTTGCTGTCATACAGGTTTCTAAGCCAACGGCACGGACTGCAGTTACGTAGCAACATTACTGATTTACGATTGTTTCTTCAATATTCAATTAGGAATTAATAAATGTTGCAGTTATAATTGCAAAAAGAACAAGACGACGAAGACTTATAATTGTATTATTACTTAAATATTAGGTATTTTACTCATTTATCTCATGATGTATATCTGATAGTTTCCACACAAATGTGTTGATTTTGTTTATATGTATTTGTTTTATGCACGGAAAACTCAACTTCGAATACAGCACGCATCTCTATTTTTTCAATTATGTATGTATTATTATTAATTATAACTTCATTCAGTGAAGGAAAACATTGTGAGGAAACCTGCGTACCTAGGAGATTCAATAAAGTACTCAAAGTGTTTGAAGTCTGCCAACCCACACTTGGCCAGCGTGGTGGAATACGCTCAATTTATGAGTTAGTGGTATTGACGATGATAATAATGTAAAAAAAAACTTACAGGTTTGGTGTCAAGTATAACACAAGTATAATCATTATTATTTATGGTTTTATTAAAAGGCAAAATAAAACGTTTCAAAGTAATTTTCTATTCTGCTTGTCAACGGATTTTCTTTTTTTGTTTTGTTTTGTAGCTATGGACGAACTTTAGTATTTATTACCAATAAAAACAATTTGGAAACAGAACGTTTTTTTGTGTATATGATTTAGACCACTATATGAAAATTAGTATTTATTATACATTAAAATATTAATTTACCGTTACTAATAGCAGAGGTACGTGTTCTTTTTGAACATCCACTCCGTTATAAATTATTCTGTGGTTATTTTGCTACATCCGCGGTTGTTTTGTGAACTTATATACTTCTAACAACGACTTCTTCATATTATTCTTAACTATGTGTGAAATCCCCACCATATTCGCTAGCGTGGTCTATCACCGGAATCGATATCATTCTGAATCGTATCTGGTAGTATAAAAAATAATGTATTGTGAGGGTGAATGATATATATTCAAACAAATCTTAGGTAAGTTATTCGAAACTAAAAAGCCGAGCTGAAATTCATATACAGATGTTTCTTTCACTAGTTGCTTTTTGCATTCAACACAAACAAATCACATCATATAACTATTACAAAATAAAATAAACTATCGTAATTAAAATTGTATTCGGAACCAATTTTCATTACAAAGCAACTTTTCATCATCACAAGCCAACTTTCAGGTAACTTATATCTATAAAATATTAACTTTAATAAAATATACACTATAATTGTACACATTGTCATGAAGTTTTCAAAGATTCGGCAATAAAAGAATGAAAAAAACCCGACCAAGAAACAATACACCCAAAGCAGTAAAGAGAAGTCATAAAACCAGTGTATCGATAAAAACTTCGAATACATTAGGCGATTCGTGCCTTTATGTTTAGATAATAAGGCCAAATATCACACACACAATCATTATTACCTGCGTCACCGATTATCCTAATGTTTTGTAAGGGATGTTAAATTGACGAGAAAAGAGTAGGGATTTCTGGACAACCCGAAAAACGAATAAATAAGGTGGCCAGCGTAGCGAGTCATTCGTTTTCTGAATACGAAAGCGAAGAGTTCACTCAAGAAACGCTCAACGAGTGTGCAATTGTGACCCTTTACTTAGTGTTGGGGCTAATTGCTAACAGCGTAATAAAATCTACTTTGACGTTTTCACGAACCCATGAATCCTGACACAACAATGTATTATCTACCAGCATTGTAATGAGCTTGTATATCTCATTACAGAATTAGAATCTAGCGATTTCCTTGTATTTTTTGTCTGTTCATTGTGTTATCTTAATGATAAAATTTATGAAAGTACATTCAACTCATAGTCGAACTTTGAATAAAATGTGTTTTATAATACTGACGCCTTACGGTTCTCTGCAATGACGATGTCATACATCGAACAAATCAACTCTTCTCGACCAGCTAGGATGGTACTGTAGTAAAATAAATAACGCTGGTGTGACGGAAATGCTTATATAGTAGATCAATTAACTTCTAATTATGGTCAATCCTTATTCATATTGTCTCCTCTCTTAATAATGTTAAAAAGTGAATATTGCACTTACATAATAAACTAGTAACGCGTATTCGCTTCCTCAAGAAACATGATTCATTGCGTTTATTTTTAATACTGATTTTATTCTGATATGAAAATTGGCGTGATTTGAGATTATCGCGGTCAGACAGAGGCTTTCTAACCTATGTAGTCATGTATGTACTTTTATATTATTTTATGACTTTCAACGTTGACTGCCAAATATAAACCAGGTTTCTTGATGAATATCGGTGTAAGGCCGTGGCCTAGATATAGTACCTATAAATTGCGTAATCCAACATGTCATGCGTAAGCTAAACTCATATTTTTTTATTTATAACCCTTTCTAGTTCAGTCTCTTATGAAGGTTGTGTTAAAGGTTGACAACATTTAACATTTATGTATGATGTGTACAATACAATTTAACATTTTTATAAAATAATCAAAATAATCGGTTTTCCTTTATTCACATAGTTATTTATTTATGGAGTTCCGAACGGTTAATTTAGGTGCTGCTGGCCGATCACGGTTATCTATTGCACCCTAGGGAAACTGAAGTTTGGCTTGGAAAATTAGCTGTCTATTTATACTTTAACCCGTCTACGGTGCCTCTGACCTCTATGGTAATTTCACTGGACTGGATATTACTATGAGGTTTATTTACTTTATTAGCCAGAACTCTCTTTTTGTAACATTAAATCATGAAATCCACGTTTCTATGGTAACCAATGCATCGCAAATCCTATATATGTTATCAATGTTTGACCAGTTTTCTTAAATCTGTAAATAACTGAAACATTTTAGATTTTGTTACATTGATAAGCAGCAATTAACTTGGAAGCAATAGCACTTGGAAATTAATATAGCAAAAAACTTTTATTCTGTAGTATTATAGTAATTACCATACAAAAATTTTGGATTTCTTCACAGAATGATGATTTTCCTTTTATGCAGGCAAAGAAGTATACTGAAATATTACAAGTGATCACTGATGCCCATGAGAAGTGTGAAGTAAGAAAATAAAATATTAGAAAAAATAGATTATTAGTCATAGTATTCATTTAGAAATATCATGATTGTTTGTGTTCTTATCGATGTTAAATATTAATACGAAATACAAACTGAAATTACCTTTAGTTGTTGCCACTATTTAGGTCAGAACAGGGGAGTGGTTGAGGAATCAGGTAAAAAGGTGGGAAAAACAATTTATTGAAATAGATCGTCCGACAGCGAAAGTGAGTTATACAGCTCGTCGACCGGTGGTCATTTCTAGGGCGTCACAGTTCCAGCGGAGCGTGGCGTGAGCGCGAGAGTGTCCGTACCACCACCATCGCTCATTGCATGTTGCGGTCCGCCGACATTGGAGTACACCTCCTACCATCCAGTCTCTATGTTGCATTGCCACGCGTCTCTCCACAACGCTCCGCATCGCGGCTTCCGTATATCTAGATCCGTTTATCACATGTGTGCCACAATTTTACGTTTCAAAGTTAGTTACCGTGCAGTGGACGTGCAGGGCGGTGTGTACAAAGTGGCCAGAGGTTGTTTGCACAGACCGAGCGAAAGCGGTCGAGCGAGCCGCGCCAGTGCGGAATCTGTATGTGTAGGTGCTTTGCTTATAGTGTGTCGCAATGAAAATAAGTGCTAAAATGTCGAAATCTGGTTTATGAAGAGCTCGCTGAATGCGCTCATGCGGCTGCAGCAACGAACAACACGTATGCTTATGTTAGCTTGAATCCGTGACAAAACAAGTAAGTTTATTTTGGAAAGTTATGGAAAAGCGATCATATATCGGCGAAACATATATCAGCAATTTAGAAGTTGTGTGAAATACGTGCTACGTAGCGGAATGTTGTAACTAGATTAGTGGGTTAATCTTAATACAAAATAGTGTGATACTTATTTTTTTCTCCTGCTGAGTTATTCGTGCTTCGGTATGCATTCTGTTAAATAACAACATAATGTAATAACAATTAAAACAGACATTATTTTACTCTAGGTATAATTATTGACACATAATTCACCTACGTAAAAAAGTAAGTTTTATTGTATTTATTATTTAGTAATTTTTCATCATCATACAGTTTACATTTGTAATAACTGATTAAAGTTTCTTAATTTTCTTCATTATATTAATTATAATAGTATAAATAGATACATTTCAATCATGTATGATACTTGCTTGTGTCAATTATTTCAGAGGTTAGCAGTTTCAGCATGCACTATTCTCAAATAAGTACTCAGTAATCTATACAGAATAAAATTCTAATTGATCGCTTTCTGTACATGAACAATATATGAGAAAAAACATTATTAGGGGCAATTATTAACGCAATAGAACTCACAACAATAATTTTTAAAATTTTTTCGTGTTTGTCGGTGCGTTTGTTCGTGCTAATCTCGGGCATCGGCTTTACCGATTTCGTTCTGGTTTTTACTAATATATTGCAGTAAGCGTCAATTAATACTTAAAGTTTGTTTCATTGCAATCCTTCCCTAAATAAAAAACTTATTTAAAAGTTTGCTAGTATGTAATAAATTATTACAAAAACTGTAAATGAAAAATCACAATAAAATGAATAACTGTAAGATATTTAATAACTTAACAAAGAAGATTTAAATTCATACAGATAATGTTAATTCTATGTTTTGCGCCGCATAATACTCGTGCGTACATGAGTTGAAAAGCTTGGGACTTGTTTTGGAGATAAAGTGAAAATCTTCTAAATGATATTCTTGAATTCTCCGGTGTTGGCATCGTGCCCGGTTGTATATTCGGGTTTTTTGTTTACAAATATTGAATCAGCTAACAAAAGGATAAATTTCACTATTTACGGACTTTACGTAGTTGTCAGTTATCCATTTTAACACCATCTTCATAAGAACGGAAGAAAAAAGAACTGAATCATATTATTTTTTACCGACAAGTTTTAGGCATTTCCTCTGTAGGCAACTAGTGTAATCAGTAAATTTTAATAATTATTAATAAAAAAATAATTATAGGTATTTTCGACTGAAAATTCGTGGGTGATCAAATCGAATTACGAAATAAATTAGATACGAAAATAGTTAAAAAATGACAATAGATATTTTTCTATATTTTCCCTCTTTCTTAACATACATTAAATGGTTAGATAAAGTAAAAAAAAATTAAATGTAACTTAAAATGAATTCAAAAAACTGCTGATATTATCCCATGGAACATTATTTTAACATAAAATATTGATAGAGTTGTTTTGAATTGATTAATATAATAATAATAATGCAATATCCATAGTTACGATATAATAAACACTTTATGGTAGCTTCATAATTTAATGGAATTTTCATGTGAAACCATTGACGGAAGCTTGTTATGAGGGTTGACCTTCAAAGAAAAATAAAAAACGTTACACTCACAAATGTGACTTATTGGGAAATACCAGTAATGGTAACTCTACCTGTAATCCAAAAGATGAAAATGACACTTATGTGTAAAAAAATAAACATTACAGAACTTATACGAATATTTTGAATACAAACTTGTACATGGTTTATGCACAAGTTGTACTTTTGAGTTTCAATAAAGGTTTTCTACGTTAATGACGTAACTCAGTACGAGTAAACAGCAGCAAATATAAAATATTTATACAAGATATTAAAATGTTAAACACTCATAACACATTTTAGTATCGGATTAAGAAACCAGAAATAGCAAACATGTCTGAGTCGGCGAACACGAGACACCAAAATTTCGGTCATAAATCGAGGCCAAGAAATCTCGTAATGTCTCGGAAGACGGTCTCTTCCGCCAAGCATCAACTAGGTCGACAAAATCCCCATTGTTGCCCATCTCGTTCCACGGACATAGTAGGTAAATGGAATATTACTTTAACAGGTAATATTGATCGAAGGTGTTTTGAAATTGACAAGTAACAAAAGAAGTCAATTGTACGGTGTTTGGCATTTATCAGAATTAACATTTTCTTAATATTCAACTATAAATGTTATTATTAAAATATATGTTATACTAGTACCGTAAATATATAACATTAATAATAATGCAATACGAACAACTACCTAATAATAAACACTTTACGGTAGCTTTGTAATTTAATTGCATTTTCATGCAAAGTCATTAACGAAAGCTTATTTTGAAGGTTGACCTTAAAATAAAAAAATATGTTCGAAGTTATAGGCAATAAGGGTTGAAATGGCCACGGTTTGAATACCGGCGCATAATGAAGTTGAAGGTTTGTTATCGCTATCTGTAAAAATATTAATTGCCTTCAAACGTATTCGAGCGACATGTTTTCATTTTGTAGGGAACTTATATTGTAAAATGTGCTTACAAAAAGTGTGTAAAATTAATATATTCGGAAAAAGCTAGCGAAAAAGATTTTCATGGAATGTCTGAGGTTTTGGGGCGTTGTACGAACTCAAACTCTATGATGGCCTTGACAACTAATCGTGACGCTAATTCGCATTGGAGTAGCGTGATGTCCCTGTAGGCTTCCCAAATTACGAAGACACTCGCGTAGCGCGGTGGGCGGCTAGTGAATTGAAACCATATATGTATATTATTATATAGTTTAGTGCTCGTAATGATAACTTCAAATGAAAATAAAATTGAATGACTCTATTAGTACACGTAATACTAAGTATTTTATGGCCATAAATAATCGGTTTTATATTTGTGACCTTCAAGTGTTCCTGACAAGCTTTAGGTAGAGAAAAGCAAATAAAGAAGTTTAATGCCACTGCCAATGGCAGGGGCGTACATACATAATGATAATAATAATACATACATACATTACATACTAATAAGGAAAAAAGTTTAAATTTTATAATTGGCACTCATCCCGGTTATAATGATATTTTATTAACCCGTGAAATATACTTATCGTAAGCATTTATACCAGTAGTAAAAAATTATACATAAGTCATTAAAAACTTCTTGGTTTCCGTAGAACTGAAGTAGTACCGTGATTATGATGGTTATCATTATAGTTTCTTATCTTTACTAAAACTTAAAAGATCATGCAACCGGGTTCCAACGAACAGATCTAGCAGATGTAAATAATCAAAACGATTTCAACTTTATAAACTTCATCAGATAGTAAGTGATTCATTTTATAGTTGCTTAAACCTAAGTCAATGCCCGGCTCCCTTCTTTTTAATTCCGACGGTACGCGAGCTTGGTAGTACCATTCTTTACCGGCCTGACTAACTACTACTGTTCTTATAGAATCAACCTAAAATGCTTTTACGTGATTCTGTTGCAGTTTCGAAGTGGACAGGTACTCCGCTTACATCTCGGCCGACTACGCAACGACTGCGTTTACTGTCATGAAGGTACATGGGCTATGATAATTAGTTACCGTCAGATGGCTCGTCTGATTGTCGTAATTAAAATAAAAAAGTTATAAATACATATTCTCGAATTGCTCAGTATATTTCTTTTCATGCATTCACATTACTATTCTGTGCGCTCGACAACTGATAAGATAAGGAACCAGGATCCGGACGTAGCCGGTATCGGCTCCCTGTGGGCCGAGCCGTCGATACTGCGCGTTATCTCCAGTCAGCCTTAACCCCGGTCAGATTCCATGTACCTAAACGAAATTTCGTAACTAAACAAACACTGTTGTAATACTTAACCGGGTCATCAATAGTGTAAGGCCGTGTTGCCCGCGTAGTTCGGTTGAATTATTGATTTGTCTCACAATTTAAATATGATAGATCTACCAGAGAAACAGAAGTTTTTACTAAATTTTAAAGGAACATTCTTGAATCTTTTTATAATGGTAATATATTGAATGTAAAGTTTATTATACTTACACTAGAGTTATATCACCAGGGCATCAGCAGTAATTTTTATTCAAGTATTACAATGAAGATGGGATGTAGGTATATAGAATTTAGAATACAGAACATTTGCACATAGAACTACCAATCTTCCCCTTTAACGTTGCCTATTTGTGTTTATTTATGTTTCTTACGTTAATATTTCATTCACATTTTTTTATATTTGGTATATACTTTGAAGTATATTGTATTTTATATATGAGGTTTGCTTGTAATCTATAATAATAAAGAATGGCTATATTTTTGAATGTATGAAGTAATGCTTTAAATATTTCATACAATTAATAATAATGTTTAACACTGAGTTTCTAAAATCTAATAAACTTTTATTGCTTGGTGATATAATTAAACCAACTTTCCTCAGCGGAATGAAAGCGACTTAGTATTTAACAATTTGTTTTTAAGATTAAAATATGTTGGCGGACGGATAATGGACACGGGGAATTAAATAATACCCGTATCGTTTTTCTATGTAAAATACTCGTATATTTATCTCTCTCTTCTTATTTTTATTTATTTACACTTTATTTATTATAATGATATAATAATGAAGTGGTACAAAATGTGGGCTTAATGCTAGAAGCATTTTCTGCCAGCCGCCCTTTAGGAGAGCAGAAAACACCGAAGGCGTTATGATGAGGGGTTATATATGTATAATGTCTATGGAAATATACTAGATATAGAATAATATATGTAACAATAACAATAAAGTGAAAATGTGCAAGATGTGTATGACAAAATACATATTTTAATTAAATAGTTTAGGTACCTACGTGCGGACTGAGCATTACCTGCTACAAAAGCTTATTCTGTTGCATGTGAACGTCATACATCACGTTTATATTTATTCGTAATATCGTTTTTATGACAAAATTCGTTCGTCTAATATAATCTTTCCTTGTACTATCCAATCTCGTTACTCTACACATCCACTTCAATTCATCTTCAATCCGCATTTCAGTTATTATGTGCCTTTTGACATCCATCCTCTTAGTAGTCCAATATTGAGATCTACAAAGAAACAACGATTTAAGCTAATATAATACAATTTTTTTTTATTAAACCCGTACCGTTCTGACAGGAGACCATACCACACACCAACCCACAGTTACGACAAGCAATAATTATGACAACAGTTAGAATCACAGCGTACTTTTTTAACTTTATATATCTAAATTATTTACCCTTAACGGGAAACAATCTCACTTTGTTACATTGCTAAGGTTGATCATGAAAATCACAAATTCCTTCTTTTTACTGGAAGTAGACCTCCAATATTCGTATTTTGTTTAATCAACTGGATAGTGAAGGGCCTTCCACCAATCTGCCAACCGAACCTGCTACGGCACGAAATTAAGTCTCCAAGATTTCGGGATGGCGAGTGAAGGCAACAATGCGTTCTTGTCAAAATGCATCGCGAGTTTCTAACGTTAGCTATCCTACAAGTTGGGTCACGTTATGAAATTCATCACCACAAAGATCTTATTGGTCGTTGCACTCAAGTTTTGATCGTCTGTAAACAATTATTAAAGAAAATATTTAACAGATTATTTATTATTAAAATATATTAGTAAATCACTTGTATCATCATAACCTTCAAAAAGTTTTTATATTCTTGATAACAATGACTATTCGACTTTCAAACTCTTCACGGAATTCATGGAGCTTGGGGAATTCCGTATAGTTTTTTTTTGTGACGTCTGAGCTTGTATGGTGCAGAAGAGATTGATGCTATATTTGCTCAATTAAATGTTTTTATCTCACTCGCTTGGTTTAGTTATACTCATACAAACGTATTTGTGAAAACTTTCGGTTTAATTATTTCCTAAGCTGCTTGGGCAGATGTCAAAAGATAACAATGATGAAAAAAAATTAATGATGGACTGGTTTTGCAATTTTAATGTTAGTAAAGCAAATTTAATAATTATTTAAACACGGGTTGAAATATTGCAATCCGTTGAAAAGTTCCGCTCTTTATCTTCAGAAACTGTCACCAAATTCTCTTTATATTTAAAGGTCACTTTATCCAACCAATCTTAATTACTATAAATAAGAATCATCTAAACCGGTTCATATCAGAGTTATGGCTAGACATATCTAAATAATTTATTTGTACACGAACATAGAACCTCTACCTTTTTTGTAGTCGGTAAAAACCCAACGTCAGTGTTACCAATATAAAATATCTTTAAATACGACTCAATTATTATTGTGAGACTAATAATATTTGAAATTATCACAGTACATGTTTATTATGCCGACTCTATTTCTAATTAATTAAACATGTCGTAAACTAATATTTATTAATATTTATTTTATTCGTAATGATGACATTTAATTGATTCTAATTTTGACTTTTAATGGTTATTGTTAGTTATTTTTCATGTTAAAGCAAAAACTGCATTGCCGCTTACAGTTGAATAATGTGTTTTCATATAGAAAAACTATAAAATATTAAAGATGTGTGCCAATAACCATATTTTAATAGATATTATTCACACAACGTATAATCATCTTTTCTTCATGTATGATGATTAAGAGGAAAAAATTAATTTAAAATTTCGTTTAGTATCTTTATTGGAAAATGTTTTATTTTACTTATATGGTAATGACTAGTCCACGTATTACATTTTGTAAAAAAAGGATGAATGCGAAAGACTTGAAGGTTTTTTTTTTTAAATAGAGTAGTCAATTAAAACCATAGAGTTAATAACTCTATGATTAAAACTTGAAATATGTTGAGAAAAGTTTATAACTACAAGAAAAAAATACTTATTATCTCGGTCTGTATTGTATCAATATATTGTACGAATCGTAAAAAATATTTTATTATTTCTTAATCTGACCGGATTTGGAACTAGAAAACTATTTAATTTTCATGGACTCTCATTAATAAACTTTAAACGATTCCAGTTTCCAGTAAACATTTTCAATAACTATAAATAAACCTCACGCAGTTAGATTTGAGCCTTTCTAAAATTGAAATATTTATGTAGCTTTGTCAGGTTTGACTTCCATTTTAAAGCAAAATAATTTTCGGAATAATTTCATTTGTAAGAGGGCGCATAAAATGAAACTATATAAATACATTGTTTGTCTGGTTATTCTCACATGCACGCAAACATGACAACAGATATGAAATCTCCATAAAGTAGTAATACTTAGTTCCACACGCTGTTGCCATAATTATGCAATTACGGCAATTTTGTCGTACATTTGATTGTATCTTTCCATGTTTATATTATTACTATAGATAATAAAAATAATACTAATCTAAAAATAATATGAAAGTTTGGGTATACTTAAAGAGTCAGTTCAAAAAATAATATTTCTCTGTTCCCCCTTATTATCTTCCGGCATATCTAAAGACAATCAGCGAAATAGATATTTTCTTGTCAAGATATTCCGCAAAGAAAAGGAACATTAAAAATCTCACAAAAGGATCTTTAATAAATTTAAAATTAAAATCTAACATTAATACAAATATTTTTAATCACAAGTTTATTTCAAAATCGTTCCCTTTCTAGCATGGCGGAAATAGATTTGAAAATTTTTGTATTAATTAAATATTTAACGAAAAGCATCTGCAAACTGCAAAGCGTTAAATTATATTAAAACAACATTATAGCGTAGATGATAGAAATAACAAAAAATACTCTGACACTCGAAGACCTAAATCATGAACCCAAAGTTGTTGGTAATATCGTTCCGAAAGGCCTATTAAAATACCTCTAAACGTCAATAATTACAAGTATTACTTCTAAACTTAAAATATTCCACCTACGTAAAATATTTTTACTACGAGTATAAGTAAATTCAATGATGTTATATATAGAAAATATTAATCGAAAATGTACAAAACAACAAGCAGTAAAGGTACTTTGGGGAGTCTGAAATAAAAATTATTCGTGTATCGCTTTTCACTGTTATAATGATGATACCATTGCATTAGAATTACGGTAATTTATATTTTTTTATATAATAACAAAAACTACTTATCGACACGCGAAATAAAGTGAGTAGATATATTATTATAGGTAAGTAATCTCTGTTTTCAGTAATAACCAACAAGTTATGATCTGAATGCTTTAAAATTGGCTTATTTTTACCCAACAGCCGACAAAAGTGCAAACGGTATACCAGACAGTAAATCGTGGCCACCCCCCATAAATATACATACCGTAATACAAAGGGCATCAAAAATGCGTTGCAGTCAAAATATAATTGAAAACCTGCTCTAACGGGCTCTCTCCTCATACTGCAATCGAAACATGTTAAATTTTTTTCTCGATTCAATCTAAGAACTAGAACTGCACCACCATGGTATATACAACATAACATGACTTGTGTTAAATAATACTGGCGACAGCATTAATTGTTACGTGTTGGCCTTATCAATGCCATTGGTCAATCACATAATGATCAATTGGATTATATATTACAAAATGTTAATTTATCAAAGTAGAATTTATAAATGATTAATCATATTTATTTTACACATCGTTAATATAATTGTATATAAGTATCTAGTAGTTCAGTGGAACCTATGACCCCAATATATGACTATGACCCCAATAATAAGTATATAACTGTAACAGGGAGACAAATTGTGGCACTTGGAGAATATACTCGTACTTGTGACCAGGCGCGAATTATATTTTTGGGTCTAACTCTCGCCAGTGTTTAATACTGGTTATGTTGTATGTTGTTTGTATGCCACCCGACATTCATTATAAAGTAGGGTGCATTGCAGAGGAGATTGGTTTCGAGTCAATGAATGAGTTTCCTCTAAACCTCAAACTCAGTTTAAGCCAAACCTTTAAACCAAAATCCTTCAACCTGCCAACATACATTACTATTATGATGTAATAAATAAAATAAAGTTTTATTAAAGTGATTTTACCTTTAGCTCCATACCTGTACTCAGTGGGAAAACAAATGTTTGCGTCAGAATCTAAATCGTAAGCATTTTTGTAATGACGCGCAGCATGACGCATGTAGAAGTTTTAGAGAACATGGTAATAATTCTACATTAAGGCGATTCTAATAAAATTAAATATTTAAAGGAATAATGACTGTACAAATGTACAATAAAAATGAAGCTCATGAAATGAAAATTATCTGAAATGCACGCGATATTCGTCTTGTTGATATGAAAGTTGCAAAGAGGCATGCAATTCACCTAGTTAAAAGTACCTAACAACCCTTTGAAGTACTTATAATGTATAATAACATATTTTTTGCTTACGATTTGAACATTGTTAGAATGTCCGGGTGACACAAAGGTCACCGGGTGCGAATCCAACACGGGAATCTAATTTTAAAGATATACACACTTTATAGATATTTATTATCACTTGCTTCTGTAAAAGATAACGTGTTGAAACCACCATACTAGAGAAATTTCCATAACTCAAAAAGGGTGAGTGAAGAATGCCAATTTGCACTCGGTCGGCGTGATGGCTTTTGCCCTCACTTTGTGAGAGGAGACTCTAGCCCAGCAGTGAGTCATGATATATTTGTAAGTGATGTGATGTTATGTATTTAAGTATATCTTTTCTTTCAGCAATAACGTTACTTTTTTTTCATAAGTGTTATTTCCTTACTTGTTACACGATTAAAAGAATTTCCAATGTATCATTTTTTTAATTTCAACGAAAACAAAAAAACCACAAGAATCAAAAAATAACACGCTTGTTGCTATTATAACACAAACGCATTTACATTACTTCGTGGTATTAACAGACAGCAAATGGAAGATGTTTTTAAATAGAATTTTGTTAGCGATGTCGCTTACTACGACCACCATAAATACATATCAAAATTTATGTTAGATATTGCCCCGAATTCCTCTCCGCCTTGTGTATTTGTAGTGGCCGTTGATTATATTAAATTTAAATTACATAAATAAGTTACTGTAAGCAAAACTGTTTCTGCTTCCAATAAAAATTTCCCGTTTTCTCTCCGCCACATACAAACGAATCGACAGAAAAGAAAATACGATTTAGCGGTGAGCGGCTGCCTGCCTCGTGTACAATGCTGATCGGGTAGTTTCGGGGCATTTCGTAGTGGCGAAAGGTCGTAAGTTAGTCGTTCGTTCCGGTGCGCGGGGAAACTTGCTCACTGAGCCCGCCGCTCACACTTGCAGTCAGTCAGGCCAGTCAGTATTTCGCAGGCCGTTGATCGTTGGTTGACGCGTGTCGCGAACGTTCCCCTACGTAATTGCGCTGCTGTCTCCGTCATCACTGTAAACAAATAATAATCGTATGACAGAAACCAATCGGTTATTTAATGCAATTCGCTAACAGGGCTGTATTATGCTCTGAAATACAATTACGAAGAAAAACTTGCCGTCACTGCGGAATCGAGTCGGCCGGTCGCGGTGATTTTGAAGAAGTTTATTGCCGTCAGGTTACTTCGGTGTAGTTCCATGTTCGAGTGAAAGGAAATTATTTATTATTTAAGTGTTAATATTGTGGTTAACGGCGGAAAGTGGGACGTCTCTCAATGTAGACGATTGACGTGACGCCGAACGTTAATGAGTGCCAAGGAGTTTTCCGTCAAGGCGATGATAATTAAATGTCATTAGTGACTTGCCGGCTTGCTGTCAGAGTTCTAGATATTCGTCTTCTTACCACACGTACATGATCGTGTAGTGAAGGTATTGAATGTAATTGTTACTCATGTAGATGTAATGACCACATTAGGTTTTGTTTGTTACAAACCTGTTGAATTTAAATGATATACTTAAACTCATTTGTCACAGGAAAGTACAGGTTTCAATTTGAGTTTGTTATTGTATTTTGTTGATTTTCGGAAGGCTGAATTTACGCCAATAAATAACGAGTGGTTGACCAAGTTAAGCTTGAAATTTACTTTTGTACGTCTAATGTTGGTAGGTATCATGATACTGAATGATCTGTGTAAAAGACGATCAGTATGTGAATATGCTGTAATGAAGGTGGCTAAATTAAAATTTCGGTTTGCTGTCGCTATGTTTTGATCAAGACGTAAAAATAAATAACAAATCAAAATGTAATTAATTTAGAAATCGAAACAAAAGAATAATTTATATGATCTTTGAATCAAAACTAAGACGCCATCTGTTAATTTCTTCCATATAAATAGCATGACATTTGTCAGTAAAAATATGAAACTTAGTCTGTTGATGAAAATCTAATTATCCTTGAAATACCAATAAATTAATATACAAATAAATTGAAGGTCAATATAAAAATATATAAAATTTATAAAGGTAAATTATATATAGGAAGTATTTATATTATTTATCTCTATAAATTTCATATAAAATATCCGTTGTCACAGTATTAGTAAGTCTATTAAATTCAATCATTTTTTTATACACTTCATAATACAGTTAGGACTTGAAAATTTACTGATATGGTATACCTTTACACCTTTGGGGACTAATTATACTTTTGGTTTTGGGTAATTACAAATAACAACCTTTTTAACCCATGGTCTAAGAATACTGAGTATGTCGTTTAGAAATATTTAAGTGTTTTTAAATCTTTATATTGTTTTAAATATTTTTAATGTAAAAAGTTATTAAAATAACTTCAAAGCTTTTATAGGTTGTAAGGTAAGTATGAAATCAAAATAGTTACTGTACGAGTACCTAACCAAACAACACACGTAGTAACACTCGATCAATCAATTGCGCGGGGAACAAACATCACTCAATTGCCAAGCGGCGTATATAAACGTCTAGCCCGATCGAAAACAATTTATATGAAAGCTTTTATAGATTGCCGCTTAGCTCCTTCAAATACGCAGAAGGTTAGTTGTAATGATACTCTGAATCCTGAAATGATACAACTCATACTACCATTATACACCATATAATATATGATCACTAGACGAATTGCTTCTTAAATTTATTTGCTGATACTTGCTGTTATGTATACGTGTATACGTTACAAGAAAAATAGAGGATGCCGATACATGATACAATGCAAACAATGAACACCTACTATAAGATAATTTGCATATAAGACTATGAATAATCCTGTACAATGTTAGCGGTGTTCTCGCTTATTGTGCGGTTTCTTTCATATAGTCTTAGTCAACGGTAATAAAAGGAGATGTGAGGCACGAATACGTTATTATAAAAACTGAAAGCTCTTGATTAATAATTATAGAAGCAGCATTTTTAAACAGTAATAAAAGGTTTGAAAAGGTACGTACTTCATAAAATACACTTAAAGATGAAAGAATTTAAGACAAAAAAATTTTTGAAAGAAGTTTTAAGCGATAACGACGCCCATTGTATTGGTACTTGTTTCTACTGAATGTTTCTACTGTAATGTTATGGCTGGTAGTGTACTAAGAAAACAAAAGTCAATTTGTCTAAAAAGTACTTGCAGAGTTTGAAATAACTTATTTTGTGAAATATCATGATTATACCATAGGACGGACGCCCTTGTTAATTAATATCTATTTGATAATTACGGCATGTCAAAAAATTACAGATTTTAATTATTTGCAAAGTGAAGTGAAGCTCAAGCACTGAGCGAAAAGGAAATGTGTAAGAGCAACATAATAAGTTCGTCACCATACAATACCGTATAGTCGATAACACAATATATTCTATACTAATCTATATATATAATAAAATTCTAATTGATCGCTTTCTGTATGTACATGAACGATATATGAGGAAAAATCTTTTATTTTTTTTATTAGGAACGTTATTAACAATAGATTTTCAAATTTTTTCGTCGGTTAGTCTGTGCATTTGTTTGCGCTAATCTCAGTAACAGCTTAACCGATTTCGTTCTGGTTTTCACCACAGTAATACAGTAAGTATCACTTAATACCTAAAGTGCGTTTCATTGCAATCCGTCCATAAATAAATAAGTTATAAAAGAATATTGTAATTTCTAATTCATAGAACGGGTAAAACACAGTCCGTAAACAATTCAGGTGCTATTTCTAAGTGTAAGGCGTAGTTTTCTGAAGCGAAGCGAGGGCGGTTTGCTAGTATCATAATCAAATTGTAACGGGGTCCACTTTGTACATAGAATATTTTTATAAATTTTATAGATTTTGTTATCGATATAGAGGTCAAACAATTTTTTTTTTTTTGAATTTTCGTCTATCTGCCTGTCTTGCTACGTATCACTAAAACCACTGAACAGATTTGTATGATGATATTATGATTTGTATGATGATTGATATGTATTTGATGATAGGTCATTATCTAGGACACTTTTCATCCCCGGAAATGGACCTTTGTCCGTGTGTGTGTGGGATGGGAAATAAAAGTTAACATGGATGTTACATTTAGCCGGCCGTAAATAAGATGTTGACTACTTGACTGCAGCTATTAAAACCAAGTAATGTTTCTAATTCACACAAATAGAAAAACCTATTCCTAAATAATGCATCATCGATAAGGTTTAGACGAAAAATATAGTTACATTTATATGTTTTTAGGAAAGTGGGATAATTTAGAAAAAAAAAAATTTGCTTACTTTAAAGGATATTACATAATTTTATGCCACGGATATTAATAAAATAGTTAGAGGCCATACAACTCCAGCTCCAAATTTGTGACAATATTGGACACTTCTTGCAATGATGATACAGATTCATATTCTGTACTTATAAATCGTAGCCTCTAAACATTATATATACTATAAATATACATAGGTAAAGTTGCGCAACAAACACGAGATTCTTCCGTTACGACTCTTGTAATTGGATCTTGGTCTTACGTAAATTTGTCGGGCAGTCGCGCGTGAGGTTTCAGATTATCTTGTTCAGTGTAAAGTAAGCATTTGGATTGCTGTTTGTTTCAATTGCATAATGCCATAAACCTTTGTAACCCTTACTTTATAAGACACGTGAGACAAATGAATATGTAATGGTTATAATTAACTCGTTGGTTGACATCAACCATTAGCGACCTGTTGCAGACCAAGGGTCGCGCGTATCGTTATCGGCGTCATTTTGGTGGCCTGGAGCATATTTCAACACGTTGCTCCTGTGTGGATCGGTTAGAGAGTTCAAGGGAAACCTTAATTTCGGAAGTTCTAATACTGTCCTATGGCCGCCGACTTAATCGAATTATATCAACCAGGAACGAGAGATTTTTTATTCTAGAAGCACGGTGACGCGCAATTTTTTTTTATTAATACGGCTCATCCATGATCTAAATAATCTTCGTGAAAATTGGTAAGTACTAAAATAGTAATGAGGTTTAATATACATTACATATTTAATTTTAATGTAATTTTAATTAATGCTGAGAATGGATGTAGGTGGATATAAGCGAAGGGAAAGACCGAAAAAGAGGTGGATGGACTATGTGGAAGACGATATGAAGATTAAAGATGTGTGCAGGAGATGACGAAAAATAGAGATGTATGGAAGAAAAGGACACACTGTGTCGACCCCAAGTTGGGATGGGCCCATTGGGGGCCATTGGGATGAGGGTCAGAAAATGATGATATAATTTTAATGTACTCGTAAGATAGTTCTGCTATCGATACGCAAATTAAAACATATTGTTTTTGGCAATTTTTTTATTAATACGGCATCAGACCAGCATCACTAAATGGATTAAGATGATTCTAAGCGTATACGTATGACATAATGAGCTATAGCATGTTGGGTAATCTTTCAAGCCTCTGCGGATGCAGATTCAAATGCTGGATTCATTCCTGGATTCCAGCATTTCATGTAAATAAAAATGTACTTTTGTTATTATTGTTAAAAATGCTCCCACACGCCTCACACACGCTCATTATTTTTCGCCAGTTGTCGTGTTTTGGCCGACCAGGAAAAAGTATTTTGTCTGCGATCGGTAGACAGCTGCGATCATGTGTGGCAACTGTCCCTCAGCTGTATAAAATAAAATATTTGATGTAGTAAGACAACGAAAGTCGTTTGGTCTTTCAGCTTATAGTATCTTGTTTCACTTTCGTTATCGGGTAATGGAAATGGTTAAAAACTATCCAAGTATTGGTAAAATTTTGCTTAACCTGGGAAAACTGATAGTTCTAACGAACATAATGTTAATACAGACTGATAAAAATAATCTTAATACAGCGTTAATATTTACGTAATATATAAAAAAAAAAACTTGTAAAAAAAATAAGAATAAATAAAATAAACACATAACCGGCCGCGGCACATGCTATGTGTGCCCCTATTTACTGTTTGTTGCTGCAGCACGCAGTTATTAAAATATAATTAGTTTCTTTTTGTTTCTTTCTTTGTGTTACTTCTGTTTTTTTTTATTTATTTTACCGCTATTTAAGATATTTGCTTATTTGTGTTGTTGTACAAGTCATGAATAAATGTAATTCTTTCTTTCTTTCATGCTACGCAAGAGAGATACCGACTCCTTGACATGAGATCCCTGTGACTCCCCATATGCGTTGGATAGCCGTAGCAGCGTAGCAACCAAAGGGGTTTTAGTTGCTGGAAATCCCACAGAACCCGGTATATTCTAGCGATACCGGGTATCTCTCAAAGATTTTCCCCAGGGAACTAAAAACAAGGGCCAACCATTGAACTATGAACCGATTACTTTTAAGTTATTCGCTCGTTTACTAATCATACGACTCTTGTAAACAATGAATGAATTAGATCTCTATACTTTAAAATAATATTAAGATGACCCCATCGTGACCCACGTCGTTACCCCGTTGAAAACAATTTTTAGTGTTATTATTGCTGGCAGAGATACGTTTTTGGTAATTAATTTATACATAATTTTACTCAATTTGATAAATTCCTCTATTCGATTTTGACTGGAGTTAGAAATTAATAATTTGTCGTAAGAACTTTAAAAACCATTATCGGTCCGCCCCGACTTCGTTTAAATTATTATATTTCAATTATATATAGCCTCTGTCCATCCGGAATAATTTACCTTTAAAATAGTAAAATATTTTCAGATACGAGCCGTAGTTCCGGAGATTACTTTCCGCATATACACAAACTTACAGAATTCGCATTCTCTCTTTATAATGTTAATATATGTAGATTATAAATATAAGTTGTTAATTAAACCATCGTCTTTTGCTTATATTTGGGAAGATAACACGAATAAGTACTCGGAGTAAGCTTACATTGAGAATATTCGAAACGCGGTCGAAGCTTAATTCGTAATTTTTTGTTGATATTTTTTTTGTTGAACGTTTTTAGTTGCGTTTAGAATAATAGCAGTATGACGGGTCTTGAAGCGGGTGACTCGTCATCAGAGTGGTCGGCCATGGCAACACTTAATACAATCGTTCGTTTAATCGATAGCACAAATATATTTTAAATCGAATCAAGGATTAAATAGATTAATCAAGATTAGAAACGTAGTGAGTTCGATGACACGTAGTGTTTGTCCACACAACTGCTCGCTGATTGTGTTGATCGTAAACCCAAGGAACCTCATCCTACCGAGTTTGACGAGGTAATGAGCCCAGGTAGTTTTTTTTCCTCTTACGGGAAGAGGATGGTGAATGCTACATGCATACCAGCGCCCCGGCCGCGCTGGTTATATGGGGCTCTTACTCACTAAACACCAACCTGAAGTGGCTTTGACCGTGCGACCTCTAAGCCTTCATCGGATGCAACCCTTCTGTACAGAAAGAAGGGTGCTAGCGACGCTCCCGACTTAATTTAGGACTAAACACTGAAGGTGTTGTCGGATGGAGAGTTTATGTGTCATATTAAGGATGCCAATAACTGTTGAGGTTAGAGCTTTGACTACTTTTACTACGGGCTGCCAGTCGGCAGTCCAAGTCAGACGAGAGCTGGTCAGGGGGCTCTGTGAGGGCGTTCCTGGCCGCTGCCTCTCTAATTAACGGATTGGAGTGTTCCTCCGAGGATTTGAAAAAGTTTAGAATAGCCTTTGAAGTCTTGTTGGATTGTGGGGAGTTCTAGATCACTGTGTAGGTCGGCGTTCCTAATGCACCAGTGGGCGTTGGTTGCCATTTTACAGAAGAAGTTTTGGACTATTTGGATTGGGTAAAGGACACTGGGATTCGCGTGTGCGAAGGCAGGGGCTGCGAATGACATCACCGGTCGTATGCATACCTTGTAGAGCGTTCGCTTGCTTTTGAAGGGCATTTTACTGTGCCTTCCCAACAAGCTGGTGAATTTGGGCAGAATTTGTTACCTTTCGGACGTGGGACCTGAAGGTGAGCCTGAATTCTAGCGTTACACCCAAGTATTTGGCTGTGGGCTTCCAGGGGACCGGGGTGCCTAACAAACAGATATGGGGATCATCGAGTCCACGTCTCATCTTATGATAGAAACATACCGCAGAGCTCTTCGCATTAACCTTGATGCGCCATTTGGAGAACCATTTGATTGACATAATGTTGGATTCTGGTGAGGACTGAGTCCAACCTCTGACCCTGGAAATAGAGGGCAGTGTCGTCATCGAATAGTGAGACTTGCACACCATAGTTGGGGATGGGTATATCGTTAACGTACGATATAAATATTAAGAGAGCGAGCACAGAGCCCTGTGGAACCCCAGTTGCTAGCGGGTGTGGGAAAGAGAGGACTCCTTAGTGTTTGAAACAAAAGGAGCGATCCTGGAGGTAGGAAGCCACTATGCGGATTATGCGATCTGGAAGGCCTAGGTGATGGAGTTTATAGATTAGTCCTCCATGCCAGACTGTCGAACGCCTTGACAAGGTCGAAGAAGACAGCGACTGTGTTCTTACGTTTTAGATAAAAACCGCTTAGGGTATACTCCATTATGCGGTTGGACTTGTTACGAACAAAAATGCGTCGTGGAACGATGACTGGGTGATCGTCTGTTGGAAAGAGAAGCTTTCTCAACCTAGATTGAATGACTCTTTCGAATACTTTCCCCATAGCCTTGACTTACTACTTAGAGACTGATGGAGCGGTTGTTGGACGGTATATTAAATGGTTTTCCGGATTTGGGAATTCCTATTACGATTGCTTCTTTCCAAGCGGATGGGAAGAAGCAGTGATGCAAACAGGCATTAAAAATGAGAACTAAGAGGGAGATAACCTGCTCGGGGAAGTGTTTGAGTGAGACGTTAGAAATACCGTCGGCCAGGGGCGTGCGCTCCTTGTAGGCAGAAATGCAGTGCTTTACATGCCATTTACAGATATTTTAATAAAACGTTCGTACGTTTTAGATAACTTTAATTAATAGTAAATAAATGAATAAACAAAATATGATAACTTAAAAACGCCTTATATTTTATAAATAGCACCTATTTGCAAGCACACAAACATTATGTTTGCTAGGCGTTTGGCGACAAGCAAGCGGCGCTGCAAAATAATGTACCTAATCATAAACTCCTGCCGTCGCGTTTCGCAGGAGATTTGTTCGCATGTAGTAATTTCGGTGTCCGTGCACAGTTCGCAAACGCACACACCCAAGAATATCAAAAGCCGCGACTCCAGCGGCAGGCTACGCAAGTTCGGCAGTTGTCGGGAGTAATCGGAAATGTTTGTTGCCTATAATCCGAGTAAAAATAATAGACCGATATCACATTATGCATTTTTGTTTAGTAAGGTTTTATTTGTTTAAATAGCAGAAATGTTTTGTTTCGCAGGGGCCATTTTGCTTTTTTCATGTGATAAGCGTTGTTTACTATTTTGTTTGCGCCAGTATATTTATAGTTTTCTTAAAAGATTTTTCATTTTAACATTTGGAAGTGTGTACATTTAACAGTTTAGTACTGAGTTTCTATAATAATTGTAGTGATTTGCTTTTACTAGTGCGTTTGTTGATTTTTTTTTTAATGTTATTTGATTGTGAGGTTTGTGTTGAAAATATAAGATATTTGAGGTGGCCGAAATCTTGCGTTTATTTACATCGGGATATAGTAATCTCAAGTAACCGGAACCTTGAACATGTTAAAATTGAAGCTGACTAGGTGAGTAGTTATAATATTGTAGGTTGTTATTTTATTTATTAGAATTTCTCCCGCCGCGACGATCGATCGCTATTTTTTTTGCGTTGCCGTAGAAGATATACATGAATAGTAGTACATCTAAGACTTGTTCTGTTGGCATGGTTTCCGACTTAGAGATCCGTCGCGTGGCTATGGCTATGCTAAAAATCTATAAAAGAAAAATTTTTTGTGGCCGAGTACTCCGCCGCATACCCAGTATCATAATCCTGTGCACGCCGCTGCCGTCGGCTCCCAGTTAGTTGGATCAGCCGGCTTTATAAGGGGTAGCGTGTGACGTAACAAAATGCAATAACAAGCCGTCCGGCTATCAAACCACCAAACTGTCCAATCTGACAAACGTCACCACTGTCATCGACTACACTCAAGCAGCCAGAAGCTGTTTGACGTTTCCAATATATGTCGCCATAATGTTGATGCTGCAAGAATTATTTTTCCTATGCATATGCCTTATTTACGGTTATTTACGGTTATAAGAACTCTACATGTTATTTTCATAAAAGCTTACGTCAAAAGTAATCTCGATAATTTATTTACTGTGTACGACATTTTCATTACAATACTCATGCCTTTCTCATAAATCATAATATATCATGCCTTCAAAGTCATGTACTTACAAAAAAGGTAATTTAAGTTTACCCGGGCGCTTCTCAACGATAAAGTGGAAGATCAGTAGGGAAATTGTTCGTGTTGATCGTTTGGCGAACTTTGTTATTAAGCTCCTTTGTGTCACGACGTTTGTGTTGGAACTTTTGAAATTGATAACAAGATTAAATATACCTACTATTATTAAACCGTGAAAGTACAGTAGAAAAATAGCTTAGGTTTAGAGCGGATTTGTATTCCAAATACACTACCAACAACACGTTCGTACCTTAACAGCACTTTACCATAATACTATCAAAGGGGTGTTAACTTATTCAACGTTTTACCTCACTTTAAAGCACATATCAAATGTATTGTTATTACGATCGGTACCTGTACTTAGAAAAGAGTTCTTGGGTTTGGAATTTAATAAATAGTAAGCGTTATGTGTATCTGTACATAGAAAATATTCTCCTTGGGTTTTTTTTCTACTATTTTTCCTATATAACTGATGATAGGGACCTTATTTTTTTTTCGAAGGGGAAACCTTCTATTAAGTATGTGTATCTTTGTTCATATGTGTGCGTGCGAGGTTGCATCCCGCGCCATCTCGGTTGTATAACAAAAGAGTGTTAAACTGGGTACCGTGTTTAATTATCGAACCCCGCTCCTCACTAAAACGTAACACGTGGCGATGAGGATGAGATTGGAAAAGATTTCCGATGTCGTGGGAGCGACGCCGGGTTATGTGGGATTTTTACCACATGAAATTCCTCCGGTGACTTTCCTCGGCGCAAAATAAAGGACTCAGAGATCCCTATAGAAATTCAACCGGAGTCCTTTGAGCGCGGTGCTCTTATCTGGCTCTACCCGGGAGGGACGGCATATTCCGTCCCACAACATCACGCGGCCACACATACCGTCTTCCTTCCCGGGGTCGCTAGCTGGACGATTCCAGCTCCCATTCTTGACCGCCGCAACCCCAGAAGTCTCCTTTTACGACAGCCTCGTCGACTCGTCGCCTCTTGCGACAGGCAGGGGTGGTACCGTAGCTCGTATTCTGATCTCGACCTACAGCGACAATGGAAGGACCTGGTGAGCCCATAGCAAAGTGTTTGTAAAAGCTAATTAATTGTAATAAAAAAAAATCCATATCCAATTTCATAAAAATACTTATAAATACTACAAGAGATTTTTTTAATATTTTTCATAATGTAACGTATTTTCATACGAATAATTGTTGTTTAATTGTTTTCATTTT
>PDGT01000001.1:12010157-12176346 GCA_003671415.1 Megathymus violae
GGGGCAATCTGTGCTTCTTTTATATCTTAAAACCGAACTTATATAAATTCACTAAAAGCTCCAGGACCATTATTTATATAGCTACTTACATTCGTCTGCGATTTCAATGCCGGTACCATCTATACCGGTTCCTTTAACCTGATAATCCAACAGTATATTTGTTAGTATATATGTACTAGAAATACATTAGTATTTAAATAAGTACCTTATCTTAAGAAGTCTTCTCAAAACATTATGTACAAAGGATTATTTGTGCAAAGGACTGTATGGTATGGATAAACATTTTTAAAATTAACTTCACACAGTTTATATATTTTAGAACCTTACACCGTTAATTGTAAAAATATTTGTTTTTTTTTTCCTTAATTATTTTATCCCTGCCTTGTCGCGGTAGCATTTTTATAATTAAATAAAATAGACTTTTTGTTTGGTGTTGTTGAGTATGACGTCATATATTGAACAAAGCCTTACCATGGAATAGTACTGTGTATATGAATTATAAATGAAGCCGTTAGGCACTAGTTATTTAGTAACAACTAAGCTATAGAATTCATTGTCATCATATTAATACGCCGACATAGAGTTAGTATTAAATTAATTAGCAAGTTATCCACACCTTCGCATATACTCGTAGTAGACACCTTCATAATTTACGAACCTTTTAATATAACTGCAATTATCATACTCTTTATAGTGGTCCTTGGAATACTATTAGCACACTTAAAAACGTAAAAAAAGCTTAGGAATACCCTAAGTAAGTATGTAGGTACGGCATATATTCGTACGCTACCTGATATGGAAATGAAGCTTCATATAAATATGACCATTTATACTCGTAAAGTTATCTAAGAAACTTCGGTCCAATATGTGAGCTTATCAATATACATAGTTAAACAATCCACCAGGGAAACGTGAATCTAAAATTCAGTGAACCTATTTTGTAATATTGCAGAAGAATGAAACTCTTTCTTCTACGGTAAATGTTAAATAATATTGAAACTTACATAAGTGAGATTCAGGTATCGAATTATTTTTTACATACTAGTATGCCAAATTGGAAATACTCATTAATTTATTCTCGCCACGTCATGTAAAGAGCACCCACTGCGGATTTAGCACTTTATCAATACATTTGAAACTTCGACGACTGCTCTATGGGACGTCGTAGGCCAACTGTAATTAACTGGATCTATTGTTCAGTTTGACTGTGATGAAAATCGAAATAAACCTATAATGAGCTTTTCAATTCATCGTTAAGTGTACGTTAGAGAACGTTCACATCAACTTACAATGAATATAATTAAAAGGTTCATGTCATGTTAAGAAACCAACAAATAAAATGTTCGTGCGCTTTTTAAAATTACGAGATGAGATCTTTCAAATTGTAATTATTGATGTTAAGTAATTAGTTCTAATGAACATATTTATTAATATAATGCATTAGTTATTTGTATATTAATTAAAATAATATTTCAGAATGCCATCAGGGTTTTACAGGCACTTATTGATTTGATCGCGTAGGTATGAAAAATACAAGTATTTATGCGACAAAATAATTGGTTGCAATTGCAATTTAACCTAGATACAATTCTAGATCCAAGACCTGAGGTTGATAATTTAATATGCAATATGGTATGATGTCATGAAATGTATCACGTAGCTGAGTCATTGGCTGCTGCGTGAAATATGAAACTATATCTATTTATAATAGAATCCAAGTTTATTTCTATCCGGCTACAGGCCTAGCGTATTTACCAACATAATCTTAGATTGAACATTTAGATGAACATAAGATATTTTTCATTTTATTCACCTACTTTGACGAGGTAAATTATGTTACAGAGAATTAATTTTTGTTTTCTATATTTATATTGAATTGAAAGTGATATAAAATTATAATGCGGCCAAATCTGTACCTTAAACAGTCTGCCATGGTATCACGCGAAAGCCACTGAACTGATAAGTTAAAACTAGCTATTTTTGTAACATATATAATAGATATAATATTATATTATATCAAGAATAACTTATACCCCGGCAAATGGATCAGTGCTAGTAAAATAAGTTACAAATTTAGGTAATAATGCGTTACGTGTTTTATTATAGTTAGAGCCGTAAATGTTTCTAATAAAAAAACTATAATGCGGCGATTGAGAAAAAAGTAACAATTTTTGGTGCGGATACGATTCTTAAACGCAAAAATTATGTTACAATAAATTTATGTGAAATTATTTTTTCTGCTTAATATCTTTTTTTCGCATTATTGATTAAAAATAAATGAGTTAATACCAAATCGGACTCGCGCGGTTTAGGGGTCCTCTAAAATGTATAGAATAATAATTATATTTCTCATAAAAATTTTCGTATCGATTTTTCTGTAAACTATCGATGTGGAACCTAAATTTTGTAGCGTTTTCATGTATTTCGAAAGAAGGGATAATCAATTTTCGTAGTTATATGATAATTTTCTTAAAAAATTATACCTTTTTCTGTCCCTCAAACAAGCCCTTTCACTTAATATATCGTAATTCACAAAAGTCAAATTCTTTTATTTTTTAATATTTTATCGTACAGACCTATAAAGTTGGCTAATATTTTTATGATTTTAAATAAGCGTTCAACGTTGGGACAATTATCTCTATATGTGTATTTTTTTATAATACATTCGGGAAAAAATATAGGTACGACTCCTTGGTATCTTCAAAACATAGGGTAACGCATGTAACAAGGGTACCGAAATTTAAAAATAGTTCCTTTATAAAGCAATAAGAAATATTTCTAAAGAAAACCTTGGCGATTCAATAAAGAACAAAGCTTGGCGACTGCTCCAGAGTCTATTTTCATCGTTGCACTGATTATGAATATTACCTTGAGCGCACGGATAACTATAAACGGATATATACGTAACACATATAGTATAAACGGATATATAACACAGATCTTATTGTAGGTGTACATGATCCGGAAACATGTAAATATTCTTAAAGGTTATGTTATGATAGAAAGTCTTTGCGTAAAGAACAAATATTGTTACTTATTTATAAATTAAAACTGTGCCCTCTGTTGAACATGGACACAGATGCTGCTGCCCTCCGTTGAACAACGTCGAACGTTGCCTTAACACAATATGTTTTATTGTATAGCTATCCAGATAATAAGCCAGTCTTCAGAACTTACTTTTATTACGAAAATAAAGTAGTAAATATTATACGAAATGCCTATTACCATTTTTGTACAAAATTTTCTTAAAGCTACTGTATGTGTTACCCTACACCAATTAAAGTTACTTTCGGTAGAGACAACGTACAAAATGATTATTATAATATTTTATGTATGAAAACATTTTCCCGGAAAGACGTCGAGCAGTCTTCCTTTTCGCTAATTAATTTTCTATTGTAAATTTAAGTACGTCCAACAACTTGAAAAACATTCTGTAAAACCGTCGCGCCGACGTTGAATAAAACGAAGATTTATTACTATTCATTAATTATTTGAAGCTTCTCCTAATCACAAACCCGATGAATGGTAGTTTTTTGAGAGTATGCAGAAAATTTTAAATATGATCAGTATTGTACCTTATTAGTTCACTTCTGAGATGGAATCTTAGCTGCGTAAAGAAATCTATGTATGACATTTACTTACATAAATGTGTGTCCCAATCGGAAATCGAATCCGGAGACGCTACAGAGACGATCTTTATCAACAAAGCCACAGGGTCTTCATCTTTACCAATTATTTATAGCGTCTATTCCATCGTACGTGTATTTTAACATAATATAGTTTATGTTATAATAATGCCCAGTTAAATATCAAAATCAGAACTCAATGCGATCTCAGTCTATGTAGTTAGCTGAATACAATATCGGACTGGTCATTAACAATGCAGTGAATGGTCTCTATTATTCTATTCATAAACGCGTAGTGTTTTGTTGTCGGCAACCTAAAACAAAACGTTTGGTATACTACAAATGGAGTCTTAATTATAAAAAATATACATTAATGTGTTTACGTAAAGACCACAGAGTAATTCATAAATTTGCAACATAAAGTAATACATTAAGTAATTATTCTCTATGGTATGTCTAAAAGTAGCCAGCGGGTATGCCGTCTACGTGATTATAATAATAAGTCATGCAACCCATGATCATCAAATTGATGAAGCTGAAGCAGTTCAAGCATTGAGCGTAAAAACCTATAAATAATGGGTTTGACATAAATAAACATTGTACATCATTGAAATGATATCTTATCTGTCTCCTCTCACTATGTGAAGGCCATAATCTATCAAGTTTATCTCTTAGTTCTAAGTTTAGTTCTTAGTTATTCATGTTTTCTTACGATGCTTTCAGTCGTGGAAGCAAGCTTTTCAATTTTTCATATCACTTTGACTTGACTATTATCGTGCAGTACTTAATGAGGTACCTCGAGTGTAGTATCAGTTTTCTACTATTAAATTAAATCACCTCAAGCCGTACTAAAACGCACAAATGCAGAAAAACAGATTATACCATTAGAAATAGGTGGGAAACAAGCACATTAATGACTACTTATATAATATAAGAAATAAGACGGGATAGCTAAATAAATAAGGTGGGATTGGTGACAAGCATTAACTTATTTTATGTGTATAAAACTGCCTCTTGTCCTAAACTTCAGTTGTGTAGTGGCAGGATTTGAATTGTAATAAATAATTATGGGAGGTGCTAGAAGCCTGAAAATTTGAGATCATATATTTTTTAATGAATAATAATAAATTAAAAATATTGGTCGTAAATTTATAGAAAAGAAAAATAATATACATTAATGCATGATCGCGTTTTATTTCCTAATAAAACCCTCATAAAATAAATTTCTTATTTCTAGCTCTACATTTCATACGTTAGCTACAAATTTGGCGACGATTTTTACAGATCAGCTTGCCGCTAGGGTGGAGTGGGAAGACTGAACGCCCACACTACACTAAAACACATTATATCCTTAGTGCATAATCTTCTAATATGTCTCTTTACAACAAATACCAAGCCATCATTTTCTATGTGATGACATATAACAATGGTTACGAGGGATGCGAAGCTTAAGTAACCAGCCATTAATATCGCTACTGAATATATAAAACATGATTGTATTTATTCCCATATATGATCTTTACATAGAAATTTACATAGATCTTTCATAGAAATTTACTATTGGACTTATGCGTTATTATTATTATGAGTTAGTGGGTTGCAGCCACTGCTATTCGCGGATCAAGAGGCCCGCATTTAAATCCTGCATGTACCTAAAATTTTTCATAGCAATTAATAATTACTTGTTTCGGTGAAGTTAAACATTGTTGAGAAACGTATTTCTCCTATATGGGCATGACAATGCTCTATACAATACAAAAAAATATGTAATTTCTCCCTATCCAGACTGGGACAGCGCGATATATTTAAAAAAACATTTGTCCAGCCTCACACAATAATCTCATTAAGTTACAGGACAGTTCCTGTCGTTATTATTATGTTATATCTCGCATTCTCCATATGTATTTTTATATTTGGTATATTTTTTTTTATATACTTACATGTAACACAAACACATGTAACACATGTAACACAAAATATTTACTTTTGAACACCTATCTTAATTTCTCACCATCTACTAGGGTTGACTGATATATACTTAAATACATTTTTTGGAAATTATTACCTTTACGTTCATAAAAATTTCATATTTTGTCCATATACTTACTACCTACCTCTTGAATCTATTTATCAATTGGTAAAATCAGAATGAATACCGCTAATAGTTTTACAGAGTATCGTGTTGAAACAGACTCTGTTTCAAAACGGTATTGTTTCAGATTAAATAGTCGAATTTAAGTAAAAGACGTCGTGTATTTCTGTACAATTTTAGTAAACAAAACAAATTCAATTTTGCCATTTTAGATATATAAAGAAAAAGCGATTGAAAATAGTTGGGCTTCTTGAGTTTCGTTTTCAAATAAACATTCTTGGCGTGCAATATGTAGCGTAATAACATTAGCCCGCTGCAAAGAAGCAGAATATTCGTGCTACACTTTGTTACCATGACTACGGAATGTGTTTCGTGAGCTCTAGAACGTTTATACATTACTACAGAATCGCCCCGACTTCGTTCAGGTTAAAAAAATATATATACTACATGCAATGTATCCTATGTCCATCTGGAATAATGTGCCTTTAAAATGGTAAAAGTATTTTTCAGAAATTACTCTATTCGTATACACAAACTCACAAAATTCGCACTATCTTTTTATAATATTCGTACAAAAATGGGTATAAAGCTTCATCAAATTTTCACCCTCTCACTCTGTTGACCAACGAACAAGGCTTTGCACAGCCTAGCTGACGGTACCTACTCGCGTGTAGTGCGCACTGTTGTTTAGTTATATGTGAGATATCAGGCAGTCGATCTCGTCCTACTTAGCTGATAAATACTCAATGATGTCCCCGACGCTGGGCGACGGTAACTGAATACTACGGAAGCCCATCTTGGAATGAAGAGTTCATGAAGAACTTTTATTATGTACTGTTATTACAACTATTATAAAAAGTGGTCCAATGTTGCCTAAAATCGGATAGTGTGTCGTGATCTCATGAGAAAATGATACCTATGAGACTGCTAGATAAGTCATGGCTAGCATTTAGACATGGGAGGGGTGAGAGGTTGTAACGTAGTGACATCTGCCCCCAATTTTATATACAATCGTAATCCTCTGAGAAGGATCCATATTGTTTAATTATGGGCATGAATTTGCATACATTTAAATACTTTTCGTTTCCCCGCCTATCCCATTTAATTAATTATTTTGGTTCAATCTTGCAATAACAGTATCGCACCATGCGTCCGGTGCAACCTCTTTGCCAGTATGTATCGTTTGACTCATTATTATTCCAAGGTTGTAATAATAATGTAAGTAGTAAAAATGCTGCTGGATTTTTCAAAAAGATTATTTTCATATTTTTGACTAGTAACCCGTCTTTCGCTTCGCTTGGGGAAACTAGATTTTTACCTTTACCGACAGTAATCAAATCCTCATTGTTATTCTATTTTAGTTTTGGAAATTTCGCATTCAGACAGAAAGTCAAACTATGCCCAACCAAAATAAAGTACGTTTAGAATGGTATAAGTTTTTCACAAAATCACAAAATTCTCACATTTAATATTTATTTTCAAATTAATATTAATTCCGATTTTAAATTTTACAGGCTTTAATATTTAAAAGCATATATAATCTATTATCGACGCTCGAGCAAACCGTTATATTTTAACCGACTTCAAAAAAAGATTTTATGTTCGTATGTATATATTTTTTATGTATGTACAATCATAACTGGGTTGTTCATGAATCGATTTGGATTATTCTTTTTTTGTATAGGGAGTGGCTTGGAGTGGAGTGGCTTAGTCTCTGAGTACGATGAGGGTCTGATGATGAGTTTTGAAGTTAGAGCCCGGAAGTAATGTAACAATAAATAAAAATAAATAGTAAATAAATAAATAGTAATGTCTTAAAAATTTTATCGCAGCAGTTTGGCAGCGCCCTAAAAGGTCCTTCCACCGTAAAAAGTAATTTTAATTATGACCTGAACGATAGCATCATCATATCATATTTCTTTATAACCGATTCATTACTTTTAAATTTATTGAGTAAAATAATAATAACAATAATATAACAAACATTAAAAAAAATATGAATATTAATAATATAAGTGTTCGGTTCTATGTTATGTATGTACCTACCGAATATGTAGGAGCTATTTAATATGTGTACCTATCTATAGATATGTTGGGTTGGGTTAAATGGATTACACACTTCACATGCGTAAAGTCTTGTGGATTTAGGCTCATTGCCTCATATACTGACATCTTATTTCTACGCCCTTGACATCAAACCACCATCTTACTCACACCAAATTACCAAATCAAAATGTAAATTTAGTCAAATTTTTATCATGAAACCCATGAACGTTAGTTAAAGACAGCTAATTTAGATTCAAAATTAAGCGCAACATTTCTTAAATGTATAAAACTGATAATTGCATATATTATTTCTATTAAATCAGTGTTATTATTAAGTCATTAATATTATTACTGGTATTATTGTCTTTCCGGGAAGCCTGCCTGGCTAGCTACCACCCTCCTGCTTGAATCGGCCGCCAAACGACTTGTCGTGTTCCGACTGGGGACTTGAGAACCAGTACTTTCTTTCTTAAATTCTTTCAATTTCCTGACCCTCAACGCATCGGTGATACCTTTGGACATCAGCAGTTCATGGGCGCAGGTGACCACTTACCATCAGGTGGATCGTCTGCTCGTTTGTCGGCTATTAACATAAAAAAATATATACCGGCAATGATGCCGCATAAATTCTTTGATTTAGTTAAAAAAATAATTGTATTAAGATTTTAAATCAGATGGCTCAGTTCGGACCATGTGTAAAACTTAATCTCCGTGATAGATTAAAATAGTTATACTACATTCCGGTTTTCGATTCCGAGAATATTGCAATGTTGCATTATTCCGCAGTGAGAAATACATGACGTGAAATACATCTGCGTTAGCCACAAATAATCTTTAGAATGCAAATAGACCGTTGATTAAACTTTACTGATTTATGTTATATGTAATTACAACTGAAATTAAAAATTGTCAACACAATAATAATTATTTTACCTTGAGAGGTGATCTTGTAAAATCAATTTTTATACGAATTTGCATTGTAATTTACAAATTATTAAGGAATTAATTATTATTTAAAAGTTACAGCCCTAATTCAAGTCCAATTACATCAATTATTGTTAACGAAAAAATTAGGTACAACTCAGTATTAATCTGGTACGATAGAAAAGCTACATAGATAAAGTCTTTTATGTATACTCATTATTGTACAATACATATAACAGTGGAATTAGGATTTACTCTTGAAATTATAATTTCTATACCGTAATTTTTTTTAATATGTTAATAAGAATATTGGAAATAAAAAAGAGTCTTAGTATCAAAACGAAAAGCCAGAGGAATTTGTGATTGAAATAATAACCCATCATAATATCATTTATTTTTAAATGTCATACCAACCACAAATAAAATATCTCAATTTATTAAATAATAGGACAATCTTACATTTCCTAATCAGCCTGAAAGAAACTGTAACTTCTTACTTCTTAGTGACAACAAACTTCTTAGTGATATAATCGTAAATTAGGCTCAAGTGCCTTGCGCTGTATTCTAATAAAAAAGGTATAGGTACGTACCGAATTACTTGGATATTGGTGATGCACGGTTGGGCGTCCGCGCAAACTGATTTATAGGTTACTAAACAGTAAATTACTGCTAATAAACTTACCTCATCTGGTGGTGGCTTTTTTCAGGAATCGACTTGTCACTAGGTGTCTTGTATTGTTTATCAGTTTTTTCCCCGAGACAGCGATAAAAACAGACGTAAGGTCCTACATTTACATAATACTGATAGATTCGTTGCTAGTTGCTAGGGACTTACACACTTTTATAGAATTACGCGCTCAGTGTGTTACACCCACATGCCACTAATAGATGTAAGAACCAGATAAAAACTACGCCACTTATTTCCTATTTTAGGTTATTAGCGACTGCCCCTATTCATTTCTGTAATAAAATACAATTTTTTGGCACTGTGGCCATTACTATCGTTGTACTTTCCCTACTTGACAGAAAGTTGAGTGACTTCTTACCTATTACCATAAAAAATCTAGACGTGAGAATCAATAATTTCAAGGCAGTTTTGATAGCCTCGTCGGAATTGAACGTTTTTCCTTTGTTTGATTGTTAACAAAGTGAAAACTAGTAGAAGTAAGGCCTAGAGAGTACGGTATGTGACATGTTTCCAGTGAATAGCGTCGAAAATTATTGACTGCTTTAATTATCTGGCCTGATTTCAAGAAGTTATAACGTATAACACCAGAATAAGTCTAGCAGACACAATATTTTCTTTTATCAGTTCCTTTGAATTTTTGTTCGTAACGTTCACTTGGGGAAAGTTTTAGCCAGCGCCTAAAGGTTTAGCTATTACGATAAATACTATCGATTATCGTATAAGATAGATTTTCATCATAATTGAACTGATTAATATTCCCTCATTACTGTGTGGTCTTAGTAACCAACGTCGCACTCAATGCGTATAGTCTGATTGGCTACAATCAGTTCAAGCGGTACCCACTTTTTCATTTTCGCAAATGTCATAGGCTACTGCTAACTCTGAAGTGGTTTATAATGGTTCCGCTTCTACTATGGTTTTTAATTCTTCGTTTCCGACCTGCATTTTCAGGTATCCACGGCCACTGCGATGTAAAATAAAACTATTAAACCTGATCTATGGCTTTCAATTTATTTAACATCCTACGTCGGATTTTAGAAATCATTCGAACATCTTTTTATTCTATAAAAGCAAATTGCCGATTTTATTCGATTATTAAGAAAGATCTAAATAAAATTTGAATATTGAAATAGTAAACTAGGTTTATTTCGCATTATTATTATAAATATTATTAAAAAGACGGTGGAATATTTCTTAAAACCGGACGTAGAAAGCCAAAGGAGGTAGGAGATCACGCTTTTATTTCAATTTGTAACTTTAAAACATACGCCAGATTGCTTATATTGACCAATATCATTAAAAAGCACCAGTTATATTATAAAGGATCATGAGAAGTTGCTCTCAATCTCGGAAATAGGATTACGAAAGTCCAATAAACCTGCCTTATGAATGTTTACGCGACAATAATTGAATAAGGTCCCCTTATTACCAATATGTATTAATATCTTGTAACCATTAGCTTCGTAACGGCTTCTTAAAGGAAGTAAAAGTATATTAACGTGATATTGGATATACATATTTTAGGTTGATTAACGATAAACATCTATGAGCTACAGTAAACGGCTAATTTTAGATCACAAACATAAATTTTAAAATATCAGAGTGCTCCGTAAATCCTTTTCTATCTTTTCTTTTTTTTTGTAAAATTTTTCTTTGCTAAAATTTCCACCATCTACCACCGAGACCACCTGATATTGACCACTGATACCACCTGGTATTGAGCTAGGTAGCTGAATGCTAATTGAGAACCCAATCAGGCTGTAACACCGCTAATGATTGACGACTCAATAGATAGACATCTGTCTAGCGCGAGGATGAGTCTTAGGCTCGAGACCCGGTTGTACAGACATTTATGTGACATAAATGTAATATCTTAATATAAAGCGCTCATGGCCAGAAAGTTTATGTCATTCATAAGTGATCGATAGAGTTCAGCAACTTCTTCGGTCATTATCGGTAAATTGCAGGTGGAAATCAATGTCGGAGGTTGTCAGAGGACACAATATTTCCGACTTCGATTGACCATTGCCCCTCCATCGATCCGTACCGGAGCAACGAGGTGGAGTATGCTCTATACCCCATCAATAAAAGTTTGAGAGGAGACTCCTGAGCAACAGTATAGCTATAGTTAATTTACGATTTATTAGCAAAAATACGATTCAGGGAATGCTATTGTATGGGTATGAGTATGTAAGCACTTATGTTTATTTCATCGTTTTCGTTTATTCTAAAGTTATATGTATAGTAAGGAAGAAATCAATACTTTTCTCTTTGAAGTGTTGTCATATGACGGTAACTTTGCCAGCTGAGATAATGTACTTTGATCGAACTCTCCAATCTCTATTCAATGAACTTATATTGGCGATGCAGATCGTTGACCTACTGAATGACGTCAATGAGATGCAGAACTTCTAACTTCACAGTGTTAGACTGTCTGCTTGATATGCCGTATTTATAAATCTACCGCAGCGGACTTCAAGAGCTCTTCACAAGAATCTTAAAATAACATAGCAACGAGCACCCTGACAGTTGAAAAATTATCGATTTAGCAAATTAAAAAATGTATATTCATAAATAAATGATTATATTTTAAAAATAACTAAAACGATTTTTCTGTCGTTTTATGGATTTTTAATGTAAATTAAATGTTTAGTGTTTAATTAAATTCAACTGAACTAGAAACCCCCATTTTGTTGCAAGTCTATATGTAAGTTTTCTATTTTCACGGTACTTTATATTAAAGGATCACCTTGCAAGAGTACCGTTAAGTATAACATTACTCCTTGTTAGAATGAAGCCGAACGAAATTGATATTTATTCCTTTTTATTAGATTTTCATTCCCCTTGTCTAACCTTTAGACCGTACTTACGCGGGTAAAGTATCGATTTTTAAGTTATTCTTTTTTCAAGTACCCAACATTTTGCCATTGTTTCTTTGACACACAAACGATATTATGTTTAAAGATAGTGTGTGTAAGGTTTTTACTCTAACTATGGCAGATAAACTTAAATCATTTTCAATACTTAGGAACTGTATCTAGTGTTCGAGTATAGATACATTTGAAAATTGTTAAAAGACATTAATAAAGTAGTTCATAAGAACATTTATTATATCTAGAATCTTATAAATTTAAACGCGAGTCCTTTTGTCTGTGTCTCACGTCCGTTTTTGTTTTTCAAAACCATAAGTAGATTTTTTTGGTAAATCTACCCAAATTATGTATTTTTCAGATCGTTGCTTAGGCACAAGACCGCTTTTTGTAAAATTTACCTAATTATAAGGTGTAATCATTGTTTTATTTCCTGTGTGCACAATAAAAAAATATTGTATTGTATTATGAGGGAACAATGACAAACGTATATGGTATGTAGGCGACAAACGCATTCCTTTTGTGCAAATTTTGTATCTAAGCTAAGTAGATACAAACAGGTGTATGTATCTACTTTTATGATTAATTTTACTGTACCGAACTCATCATTACCAATTTTTTCCTTCACGCACACGTTTGCGGTTAAAAAATAAAGTTAACTGGTATAGTTTTATAAATTTTCTCTCTTCTCACAATAGCTGTTCATAGTACTATTTGGGTGAAATATAACTCGGTAAATACATATTTTACCATTGTTTAATTTAAAATTATACGCATATAATAATAATATGAGTATTAATATACAAAATTATACTATCATACTACATTTATATTTATACTTTATTGTTTCAACAACTGGTGTTATTTATAATAGGCGGATTTAACGCTAAATAACCATTTAAAGTTATTAGTCATGTAGAGAACTTATTTTACTACTCACTTATTTTACTTTATGTTTGGAGTGTAAAGAGCTCCTCCCATTGCTAAGTCTTTTTTTCCCTCTTACGGGATGAGGATGGTGAATGCTACATGCATACCAGCGCCCCGGCCGCGCTGGTTATGTGGCACTCTTACCCACTAAACACCAACCTGAAGTGGCTTTGGCCGTGCGACCTCAAAGCCTTCATCATATGCGACCCTTCATTAAGGAAAGAAGGGTGCTAGCGGCGCTTCCGAGGGAGCGTCCGCTTAGGACATAACACGGAAGATGTTGTCGGATGGGGAGATTACGTGTCATCTTAAGGATGCCACTAACTGTTGAGGTTTGAGCTTTGACTACTTTTACTAGGGGCTGCCAGTCGGCAGTCCAAGTCAGACAAGAGCTGGTCAGGGGGATCTCTGAGGGCGTTCTTCGGCCTCCGGACTTGATGACCTGTTAGAAGAGGAGCGGTGTAATCCGCTGCCTCTCTAATTAACGGATTTTAGTGTTTCTCCGAGGATTTGAAAAAGGTTGTAGAGTAGCCTTTGAAGACTTGTGGTATTGTGGAGAGTTTTAGATCACTGTGTAGGTCGGCGTCCCTAATGTACCAGTGAGCGTTAGTTGCCATTCTACAGAAGAGGTTTTGGACTATTTGGATTGGGTAAAGGACACTGGGATTCGCGTATGCGAAGACAGGGGCTGCGAATGACATCACCGGTCGTATGCATACCTTGTAGATCGTTCGCTTGCTTTTGAAGGACATTTTACTGTGCCTCCCCAACAAGCTGTTGAGGCGGCTCACGTAATATCGGGCAGAATTTGTCACCTTTCGGACGTGGGGCCTGAAGGTGAGCCTGGAGTCTAGCGTCACACCCAAGTATTTGGCTGTGGGCTTTCAGGGGACAGGGGTGCCTAACAAAAGGATATGGGAATCATCAAGTCCACGTCTTATCTTATGATAGAAACATACAGCAGAGCTGTTCTTCGCATAAACCTCGATGCGTCATTTGGAAAACCATTTTCCTAGCTCATTGACTGCGTGTTGGAGTCTGGTGAGGACTGCGTTCAACCTCTGACCCTGGAAATAGAGGGCAGTGTCGTCAGCAAATAGTGAGACTTGCACACCATTGATGGGGATGGGTATATCATTAACGTGCGATATAAATAGTAAGAGAGGACGCCTTCGTGTTTGAAACGAAAGGAGCGATCTTGGAGGTAGGAAGCCACGATGCGGGGTATGCGATCTGGAAGGCCTAGGTGATGGAATTTATAGATTAGTCCTCCATGCCAGACTTTGTCATAAGCCTTGGCAACGTCGAAGAAGACAGCGACTGTCCTCTTACCTTTTGGATAAAAATCGCTTAGGATATACTCCACTATGTAGTGGATTTGTTGGGGACAAGAATGTTTTGCACGAAAGCCGAACTGTTGTGGAATGATGAATGGATAATCGTCTGTTGGAAAGAGAAGCTTTCACAATCGAGATTGAATGACTCTTTCGAATACTTTTCCCATAGCCTTGAGGAAACTGATGCGGCGGTGGTTGGACGGTATATTAAGTGGTTTCCCGGGTTTGGGAATTCCTATAACGATTGCTCCTTTCCAAGCGGATGCAAGCAGGCATGAAAAATGAGAACTAAGAGAGAGATAACTAAATAACCGTCGGCTCCTGGGCCTTTGCGAGGTTTCAATCCATGGATGATGGTTTGAACTTCGTCAACGGAAACTACGATGAGATCAGCGGTGATAGGGTGTGAGTTTTTTGACGGACCTCATCGTCCACCGATTCTATGTGTGAAAGAGCGCACGGTTTTGCACTGGGTGAGCATTGAGAGGCAATGCTATCGGCAAAGCATTCGGCTTTATCGGCGACTTCGAAGGCGATACTGCCATCGGGACGAGATAGAGGTGGAGTGCAGCGGTTGGCGTTTACTCGGAAGGCTCTCGCCACCTCGTAGAACGCTTGATGAGAAAGAGTGATTCCCTCCATGAGAGGGTCCCTATTGGAGTCCCTCACTTCAGCAAGATGTGTTCGATCTCAACGTTGTGGCATTAACTCGCTTTCTATCTGTTGGGGTGGGGTAGAGTGCGGCCCTTCTAAGGGCTGCATTCTTGGCTTTGATGAGATTCCTGACATCGAGTAGTAGCTTTCGGTTAGGCACCTCGACTACATGCTCGTTGTCGTGGAGAGATGACTGGACTAGATGAGTCAGGGAGTTGACCTGGATAACAGAGTCTCCGAGCGAGAGGAGGGCCTCTAAGTCGGAGTTCAAAAGAAGTGCATTCGCCGGGTTGTAGACTGAGGCAATGATCAGGGACGGATGTCCTGTCATGCCCAGCTTACAAACTGTGGCTTCCATGTTGGTGAGTGCAGGAGTCTCAATAGAAGGAACAGTGGAGCTAAGTCTTAACTACCTCCCTCCTAAAATGCATCGAGAAATGTTACTACATATTTCGGTTGCAATGCCAGAAAACCAGTAAAGCGAGTTCTAATCATTGGTGATGCCTTTGGTAACACGGACGTGACGACGGTGACCACATACCGTGAGGCCGCCCATCTAATCATTTCTCGATATATACATAAAAACCAAACGATCCCCCTTACCGCATTGCAGTATACAATGTTGACGTAGCTCTGTATTCAAATAAATTCTCGTGGTTATGAAGCTGCCTCTTAATTGAAGTTGAGTTTATAATGAAACACTAACTTCGCAGGATACCACACGAAACATAAAATGTGTGATAAATGTGTAGACTGTAACAGTTCTAGGTTAAAAAATGTTTTGAAGTTTCCAAACATTTGATGAATAATTAAACATTAAAATATTACCCTAGTGTCACTGTATCTGTTGCTTCGGCCATGACACATTTAATGTTTTCTAGATCTATTGATTGGAAAAGGGTGTACTTACACAATAGTTTAGTAACCCTATATCAGACGTATATTGTATAAATCAATTATGATTTTTAGGAGTTATTTTAATGTGTAAATTATAACCTTAAAAAAGCTAAGTCAAGCTTTTGTTTAGTTTGTTTAAAAACATATTACACTATGGTACTAAAAGTAATAACTTACATAACATTGTTGTGTGACGTCAATAACATGTACTCATTAGACACCCCAGACTTTACGTTCATGACTTATTATCTATTTATCTACATAACATCGAATCTCCTCTCTCCACGCAAGTCAAGTGCGATTCAGTTAACTTCACAGAACATAAAAGGCACTAAGATTGCGAATCGAGTTCTCCGTGCAGGGGACCAACGCTCAAACTATTATGCAATCATCATTCCGCTTCAATTTTCATTCTGGTTTATAAACACACGTATTAGATAGAATGACATAGTATCTGAAGTACTACATTGTACGTAGATGTTTACAGATGTACTAAAATGTACTTCGGAAAATATACATCATAGTGTTAAAATGTTCTGTTTAGCTACAGATGTCTACGGGTTGAATGACACGTTGGCCACAACACAGTAGATAGATGGACTTAAATAGTTTTCAAATTACATGAAAATAAAAATATCGATCAAGTCTGAATTGGATATATTTTTATTTAGTCTGTTGATGCACTTTCTGATCTATAAGTTTATTTTATTAACTTCAAAATCACATTTTAGTCTAGTATTGTATACGTGATTTACTAACCCGTATATATGATATATAAACGGGTAGGTGACTGTAAGTGGAATTTATTTTGAATGCTTCCGCGCTTCGTGAGTTGGCTGAGCGGTTATCTTTAAAAAGCGATAGTAAGATTGAACTATCAATCCCATCACTACTCCACACGGGAGTAGTTTGGACGTCACCGCCTTGTGCTAAGCCCTTGGAATGACCTCGATATGCCCACGCGCTGAGACTGTACCGACATTGGATTGAATCAAATTCGATGTAATGAAGTGGTTTTTTAACACGATAGGAATTTTTATTTCATACATTTTATGTTATATACTTACTTAAGGTATTAAGGTTATTTATTGTACAATAAAAACTTTTGATGGTAACGTTATACAATTAAATATAAAAGGGACAGAATTAATTAATACTAAGAGCAGGTAATTCCTAAATCAACATGTCTGAAAAACGAAACATGAATGACAGAAAAACAAGACGAATTTTATTATGAAATAAAACGACCGCTCCGCAAAAACCTGCTGCATTTTTGAACGTAAATGGCGGTAGACAATATGGCTTCAGACTTGTTCTGGGCAGTTAAAATTTTAATGGTCCTTTATGAACAGCTTTATAGTGTGCCTTGACAATTGAAGTACCGAAAGCTTTGACTGAATTTATAAAATACGAGTAAGGCCTTGGCAAAAAAATTACACATAAATTCTATTCAATAATTGTAGAAAATTACCACTTTAACCCACTTTTACAAGACATGTTTTAAATAGTAAACTTCAAGTGATTAAATTTTAAACTTTCCTTTTTGATTTTTTTTAGAATATCGGATAGTTAAGTTGACGAGAATGAAAAAATGGTCACACCGCAGCACAATAATAACGTTTTTCCGACTCATTCTTAAGCAAAACATGACGGAAGTGCTGCGAGCGAGAACAAAAATAGATTTCGTCTAAAGTATCCTCTGTCTTCGAACAAGTCTAAAGTTGGTTATGCACATAACATCTTAAATATCTACATATTTTAGTTATGGTCATCCAAACAATTTACCTACTAACCAACATACCAATAAACAAGATCGTGAAATGTGGAGGCATCTCCAATATACTCGAGTGCTGTGGGGTCAGCCCACGAAAATCCGCACCAATAGGTATCACGAAATCACGGATATAGCGGGTATATTACGAACGGTCAACTTTTTAAGTATTCATAGATTTTTCCGTAATATTAGTTAAGAATCATGGTGGTCGCCGACGATGGGAGTATGGTACTATTTATAAATGTTTTCAGCGACTAAATGAATATATTCGGACATTCCAATGAACATTAAATGGAGATTCTATTTCTCCAGTTAGAAATATATTTTTGTTGAAGTAGCTACATTTTTGATATACAAGTGGCTCTGCAAGATCCTAGAGAAAAACGATTGTCATATAAAGCTGACCAGTTATAATTAATTTGAAAATTACTTTATTTACAAATAGAAACAGGAGTGCCTCATCTAAAAATTTTCCTCCACGTTTTCTATGAGGTACCTAAGTCAAAACTTTGTCTCAAAACTGTATATACATCGGAAACATTTTCGCGCGATCTTATTTACTATTTCAAATGTCGCCTTAAATACAAATATGGTTCGATGGACATTTTTTTCAAATGCTCATTTCATGGTAAAAACCCACCAATATAATCGTATACTACTACTATAATGAATTTATGCCCCCTTGTTTTATATTTATAACATTATACAATGTGGCCATGATTTGGTACCTTGATTAAAGCGAGTAATCAACTCAACAAGATTAAGTTTCCATCGATGGAAGCTATGCTAACAGCGTTAGATTACTGAAATAATTAAAAAATTGTTGTGAAAATTGATTAAGACGGAGAGTTCTTTAAAAAAGTTTAATAATTTTTTTTTCGTTTTACAAAACTTTCCACGCGGTGACTGTCTTGGAGGTTTCTTGAAAATACGTACCACTATAACCTGTAAAGGATTTACAAACACATAGATTTTTTATTAATATCATAATTTGAAGAATTGAGTTAGAATCCTACAAGTAGCTCTAATTTTTCGTAAGTTATACGAGTATTGAAAATTACTAGTCACGTTTAATCGCAATTAAGTATAATAACTAATTGTACTAATTTATAACTAACTAATTATAACAACCGCAATCGAAAATAATAATTAATTGTCAAAAGAAAGGAAGACTGTATATGTGCCTGAGACGCACTGAAAAATCATCGTAATTCATCGAAAATCTAGGAGCAAATCCGGTTGTCAGTATTGTCATCAAATGATAATGTTTCTAACTAAAATAGGTATTCTTTAGAACTAAATATAAAACACGTATTTCTTTAGAACTAAATGTAAAACCTTCTTACGATGAAATGAAATAATATTTTATTCGAAGTTGGTTTTTACACTTTTCGAACGTCAAACTGCGCCATCGCTCCAACAAAACCTACCGTGAGTGGTCTCGGAAGAAGAAGCGGCAAGAAACTCCCGAGGAGTTTTTCCTACTCACAGCTAAAGAACGCACTTAAACTGGCTTAATATTAAACTCATGTCCAAGTAGTCTTATCGTGAAAGTAATCGTCAAGTTTGTAATAACCTTTCCGCATAAGAACGCCTTTGACGTGAGTTTTAAATTTACAATATGGCATTTATGTCAATTTTAATGGAATAATATTTACACATCCACCCATGAAAGAGCCATCAGTTTTGTTTAGTCTGCATTTTGGAACAATCAGTTTAGCCTTATTCCTAGTAATAATATTGTAAACATTACTCTTCCTAAGAAAACTATCAGAGTATTTTTTAACGTACATAATATTATCTAAAATATATTGTGATGCTACAATATTAATATATCAATTTCTTTAAAGAAATCTCTAAGAGAATCCCTAGGCCTGAGGTTATAAAATGGCGCGTACTGCTCTTTTCTGTAATATAAAAATCGCCTTAATATCTGCAGCTGAGCCCCACAACAACAGACCATCAAACATCACACTGTGAAAGTAGCTAAAATAAACTAATGTTGCTGTTTCTACGTCCGTTAAGAGCCTCACTTTCTTAACAGCGTAGGCAACAGATAATACTAAAATAACTCTTCAAAAATATTTCAAAGTAGATAGACAATTAATGCATCGGTGACGCCTTTGGTGTAACCATTGGATAGTGTTACCATTACTTTCAGATGACCCATCTGCTCGTTCACAACTGCCTATATATATGTGATATCAATATAGGTAATATTGATAGTGCGAAGTTATGTAAAAAGAACAGCTGATTTATGGTTTTGTTACCATTCGATGATGTTTACACTTCCAGTGCTAATTAAAAACAGTAAATAAAAATCAAATCCGTCAAAAATTAAATCAATATTGAAAATAAACCTTAGATAACTATCAATGCTAGGAATAATGGATACGTTTCGCTGAACATCAGATCCACGCTCAGTCACAAACTATTGTCATGATAAAACAAATATGTTTCACAAGTTATAAAACTAACGATCTTCACAAGAACGACAAAAAAGAATAAATAGCAAAATAATTAATTTAGTACAGTATTTTTAAAGTTGTTTTTTGGTTGTTTCAGAATGCCGGCGCTCCGGCTGCTGGGACGGAAATGGCTAGCAGCCTCAGACGACCTCGTGTTCCCGAGCATCTTCGAACTTCTGTTTCGATTTGTTTGGTACGTGTTTATTTTAAAAAAGATTATCACAATTTACATACTCGTAAACAACGTATTATTGGATTAACGTAGTAGTTGATTCGCACACATTATATTTTTCGATTACATAACATACATACTGATTTTAACATGTGTATTTTCCCGGAAACTGAGCGTCATCAGAGTAAGTCGACTTTACGATAGTTAGTTGCAAAGTAATGTGACAAGTGTTGCTTTGTCATCCATCATTATATGTTTTCGCGGATTCTTACAAAGTAGTTTAATATCAAATTAACAATGGATTTCCGCAAAGTAGCGCTTCATGGTATTAACTAACCTAAAGTTAATTTTATTAATAAAAGACATTTGTTACCGTAAATAACGTACCGTAAATGTTACCGTAAATGTTAATAACAGTTACAAGAAGATTTGACGTATTACAAATACGAATGGTGTGTTGCAAGATTTATAGCTAAGCGAGCCAGCCTCGTTTTTGAACTTTCTCTTCATTATCCTTAATTATTTTATTAATATTCCGGAATGCTGTTTCTATTTTTTAAAGGCTGGTTCATTTTATTTTATACTCTGCTTTCCTGCCTATTTTTCGTTGTTTCTATACTCACATTATGTATTGTATGGAAGAGATTACTTTCAGCGGTACGACCGCATATAGTATGTTATTCTCGGATAGTATCAATCTTAAATAAAGTATACAATATACAATAAAGAATAGAAGTATATGAATAAAATTTCAGGTTGAAAAACTGAAACCCTTATAAGCCCTTATAAGTACGCTTTAGCTCTTCTACATTAAAATTATATAAAAATTCTGGTATACGTTGCAATAAGCTTAAAAATATAGTAGAATTGCTTTAAAATTATACGAGTCGATATTGTTTATACTTTTACCGAATTATAATTGGTAGTATACTTAATAATTACATTTATATTACTTGAGTTAGTTCACAATATACCGTGATCGCGTCCTCACAGGAAAATATATAACAAAATATAATATCATCATTTTTTATCACTAATTTAAACTATAAACACGTATTTTATATCATCATCGAGTACAGCGGATATAATAAAATTTTATGGCGTTTTTATTACAAGCCTTCCTTGGGATCGCATAATGAATGTTATAGTTTATATTTATTTTATCTATTTTAATTATTTATTTATTTATTTGGATCGACACGCATAACATCTAATTCGGTCGTAGGTTCACAGTATGCAACATGCAGTGGCAGGCATGTTTAAAATAATATTCTTTTATTTCCTATTAACAAATGTTTAATCTTGAATGTTAATTGCAAGCCTTAGATAACATTTTATAAATTTTACAATTATTGCGAACAAAAAGAGCAACGCTGAATTAGCAAGGGATCTTGAAATGAGCCGAGCGAGCATCATAATTTATGTATAAAGAGGGGTTAGGTAATTTATCTATCGCAAGGTAGTGACTAGGTGCAAAACAATATTATAATATATGGTAAATATTATCATAATAGGTATACGCGCCTACTTATTAAGCACGAGTACAGATTAATTTTACCGCACATACATATGTGGCACATACGAACATATATACTAGCTATAAATCTGTTCGGATTTATTAGGCGATTTTTTCATTTGTTTCTTAATTCTCGCCTACGTTATATAAGGAAATTATGTGCAAAATAGAGCATTAGTTGAACAAAAGCAATATAAGGTTATATTGCTAGCGACCCGCCTCCACTCTGCACTTACTAGTGAAAAAAATGAGAAGTAGGTTTAGCAAAAAAAGTCTGTAACTTTATTAAGAAGGGATTTATCCAACCGAATCTCACATTTAAAAGAACAAACTATCAAATCACATTTTTATTAATATTTTCATACAAAAATATCGTCAAAATTTTTATGTCATAATTTTTCCGATGGATTTTCCGAAAATCCTATTTTATACAAACGTCCTGACAATTAAGAACATAGTAAAACCAGCCAAATTGGTCGAGCCGTTCTTAAGTCACATGCCGCGTGTAAATCGTTATTTAGAATAATAATGTAATTAGCAAACTGCCCTCGCTTCACCTCGGAAACACTATGCCTTACCCTAAGAAATAATACCTACATTATTTTAAATTAATTCATAACTTATTTGTTTATGGACAGATTGAAATGAAACGAACTGTAAATATTAAGTAACGCTTACTGCAATACATTAGTGAAAACGGTAACGAAATCGGATAAACTGGTTCTGAGATTAGCGCGAACAAACGCACAGACAAACAGACAAAAATTCTAACGACTATAGTTTTGGGTTCTATTGCGTTAAAAAAGGCACCTTATAGTCGTTTTTTTCTTATCTCCTTAATTTACAGAAAACGATCATTTATAATTTTATTATATGTATAATACTGTATAAATTTTTTATATGTATATCATATATGTTATATGTAAAATGATCAGTAGTTTTTGCGTGAGAGTAACAGATAATCGCTAACATTCATTCGCATTTAGCATTGATATCAGTTGGATGCATCTACACATGTAGTTGAGTCAAAACTCTTTCAATTGCTGGCATACTGACAACTTACAGACATTTTCCCTGTCACATTTATTATGTTGATAAAGCAATAAGTTCTTTACTTGCTTGTGTACTATCAGTTGCAACGCTCGTCTAATATCATTGGTAAGTTACCCATGATACCTGACGCAAATTACCTACATATTTTATGACTTATCTAAACACTTAAGCCTATAAGGAACCTCACGATCGTTGTTACATGCAGCAACATGACCAGTACCTTATTCCTTTTATCAAGCCACTTGTTGCTAGCGACATTAAATATGAATGAACTTTCACTCATCTAATATTGAGAAGCGCTTTCGTCTTCTCTGTGACCTCGTCTCAAGCACGATTGCTTCATAATGGACTTTAAATTGTGACGACATCAGACTGATTGCCTTTATTTGCAGCCTATTGCGAACATTTAACCCTTTAAACGCCGGACATTTCATTAGTTTCGAGCTTTTCATGTCATTATTCAATCGAGTGAATGTACGGCACAACAATACCTAAATATGTCTGGTCGCAAATCAACCACTTATTTAATAATAGGAGCTGCTATTATTGGCCTTGAAAGCATTATTTCAAATTCCGAGAAGTGTTTTTATTTGTTTATTTTAAAATTATGTTAAGTACATATTTGAGTTAAATTTACTTAATAATATAAAATTTACAACCATGTATAGAATGGACTTTTAACTATCATAAGGAGCTTGATTATTAGATACATTTAGAGTTCTAAAATCAAAAATGTTTATCTGACTAAATGTGTCATTAGGGCAAATTATGTGTAATTATATATTTAGTACATTTTTCGTAAATAACATAGGAAGTGATTTAACACGTCCGCTGCACCTTTGCATATTATTACTAACACCTCAAATTTAAGAGTACTTCAGGTTCCCTTCTACATACAAATGTCGTAGACGATTTTTGCTTGTTGTGATGTGACGTTGTTTTAAAAGATGTGTCGTTTTGTTTTGCTGTTTCTTCTCCTCAATGTTACAGGTTCTTTCGTAACGGTAGTAGAATCAAAAACTGACGTTCATAAGTAGATTTATAGAATACCTAAATGATTTTGATTAGAATTGAAAAAAATTATAGAGTAATTGATTAATTACTAAATATATAATTGATTAATTACTCTATAAATGGTGATTATCCACCTGAGTTAGGAAGTCGTATGCTGCCCGATGGCCTTGGAAAATTCTTAAAGATACACCTAAGAATGACAACTAAGGACGACTAACTTGCCCTCTGAAGCTTGAATGGTCAATAAATTTTGCTACTTGCACCATCCGATACTGACCGCGCTCTGTTATGAGATCATTAGAAATTAAATTTCACTTGCTTTTTTGAATGTAAACATCTCGAGGAAAGTTGCTTGCATACCTGAGAGTTTCTACGTATAATATTCTTACTGATGTAAATACTTATCCGTTGCCAACGAAATAGATTATGTTATTAGCCCTTTTTTTCTGAAAAGACTTGAGGATGGCAGTGTTGATAATTACGCTGATAATTGACGTAATTTAAACAATCACGATCAGACATTTTGTTACTTACACACTCCGTCTAACTCTCCCACTCCGTTTCCCTCTTAGATGTAATTTCGAACTATAAAAGCCGAGACCAATCACAGTCAAGATAAACTATGTATTTCTCAAAAGTTAAAAGTTCTATGTGTTTCAATTTGGTGAAAAAAAACTTATAAATAAATCAGCATTTCACAATCAAAATAATGTTAGCTATTCTGAATGTACCACGTGTATTGTAATCTCCTTAACACAAATTGTTCTCAATTGCTTTTCACCGTCTTGATCTGGAACACAATGTAGTATTAGTGTATACCACTCTGTACGGGACTGAAAGACCGTTTTTTAACTATGAAAATACAATTATTTTAAAATTAGTGAGCTAATTAGGAATTGTCACAAAACATAATACTTAATGACACTAATTTCAGACAAACAATATGTAAATAAGATGATTAGGTACTTATGCCATTGCAAAAACAAACTCGGAACTGGTTTTCCATAAAGAAACTTGACGCATGACGTACAAAAAATAGTGAATAGACACTTTGCCTTTGTGAAATAATAATACACATATACTAGCTCTAAAGTTCTCCTGTTGAAATGGCAAGGTTATACACGATATAAACATCATAAAAAACCAAAACTACATAAGAAGCAAGAAAACAAACAAATTATCATAGAAATATTTGCCTTGTTTGAAATAGAAACATTTCTTAGCAGGTCTGCAATGAATCAAAATGAATTGCACTAGCAATTCAAGTTTGAATGTCTTCAACCTATTATAGTCCAAATGTCGTTAATTCCTGTAAATGACGATTCGTATAATATACAGTGCATCGCTCTGTTGCGGACTAATAAACAGATTAGTTGTTAACCCGGCTATCCGAACTCCTTTTGCCGCATGAGGTCTGCGACATGGCTTAACGACTGCTCTGTATACCAAAACCGACAATTTATGGTGTCCACTGAACAACGGAAGCGCTTAAAAATTTCACCCCTAGCAGTTAACCATTCAACTTATCACCGCGCCTGCAGTATTAAGCATTTTCGACGTATACGATTCACGCAAGCTCTGCGACTATGAGTGCTTCGCCGAATAAAATGTTATTCCAACTTCTTACAGCAGAACTTGTCCACAGGTTAGTTTTAATAGCATTGGTGGTAGAGATACTTTATCCTATCACGTGGCAATGCCAGACCGACGGCTGGCATGGGGGTTCGTTCGTGAGACTGTATCTATGTGGGACGCTGGCGTTGCAAGCCTGCCTCATGCTGCTGTTGGCCGCCCTTGCGCAGCAATCCGCCAGAGGCACTATCACAGACACGGACGCCAGAAGACTCGTTTCGCCTTTGTTACTGGTAAAGTAAGTATTGTTGCTACAAAACTATGAATAAGCCGCGATTAAAAATTTTGTAACAAAATTAGCAATAGCAATTAAAAAATTTGTGACGAAACCACTAGGAGGAAATTGGAATGTTTTTACTTGTATCGGATGCAGTGTGACGCCAATCGTGACCTGGAAGATGACTTTGGTGTTACATTTGCGGGTAGTGATGAACGCTAACCAATAGGTTCCTCGTCTGCTCGTTTGTCGGTTATTGACCTGAAAAAAACCTGAACATGATGCTGTGAAACAAGTTACTTAAAATAACGTAGTTCATAATAACCCCTGGGCGATAGCAATTTCATAATCGATACAACCGCTTTCATTATAAATAACTAATTATACATTATAAATGATTTTGCATGATGCGTTATTTTAATACGCTACTTGTATTACTTTTAAAATGTCCGTTCTCATTATTCAGTTCACGAGCAAAATATTTGATGAATTATTTTTTAATTACGTCAGTGTTACGAGAAAAGTGTAGCGTAAAAAGGAACGTACAATAGTAAAACCATAGAGTTACGTAATAGAGGAACACTCATCTCAAATTCGCGTCACTAAAATATAAATGTGCATGTGCGTGAATTTTAGTGATGTCAAATTCACGTACACGTATTATCGACATGAATGTCGACTATCCCATCACAGGTTTCTTTGCTATATTCAATTCGTTCTCTTAACTAATTATTACATGTTAATTTAATAACACCATGCTAATCCTAGTATCTTCTCTTTACTTCGCTTCTTCTAAGCTTAACCTTATTTGAGAGGATAAAACAAAACGTGATTAAACGGTACTAAAGAAAACAATAATAAAAATGCTTATTGGTTTTAATTAATTCTTTGATGTAAATCGATATAACTTATTGCCCTAAGAAAGGAAATAACCAACAAATTTTGGAGATATAGATTCTTCATTAACATGTCAGTGATTTCGTAGAACAAAATAGTTACCCTTAAAATGTCTACTGTAAACTTTGTGAGGAACCCTACCTATCTGGTTTAACATTCGAATCCATTTTTCTTTTTGAACTGCATTTACAGGAAACCTTGAAGAAGAAAACTTTGTCAATAAATATGAAATCACATTCGCCGTTTATTGTCATATCATAATAATAACAAATATAAAATTCGCCAAATTTTATCAATTTACGAATCTAATACTATTCTAAAGCCAAAGATGCACCTTTATAGTCTATCTACTTTCGGTCCAATGTGTTTACAAGCTGTAACCGAAACTAAAAAGGTAAAATATTAACAAATCTAGGTAAAACAAAAAATATTTATTTATACCTACTTAAAAATTATCCACTTATCGATAGATTTTGTGCAAGTCCTACACGAAACGATGTCATTTTCTCATACACAATATCCTTTTATCTTACACATAATTATGAAAAATAAGTTATTATTCACAAAATGGAGTATTTACTGCATATTATTAATCTTAATTCATATAATTTTAAGATCAACTTTTATGGAAATAAACTTCGTGAAAGTAGTATTGCTCTATCAGTACTTACCTGTGTATTGCCTCTTTGTTTGGGTTATTGTTATAAGTAACCCCACAATTTAATACTGAACACGACACCATTATCTTTACTATTTCTAGTCTGATAAAATATAGAAAGATTGAAGTGAAACTAATAAAATAACAAATAGCAATTTTTTGACAGGAGAGTAATGGAGAGAGAGTAAATAGTTTGAAAACAGTCCTACGGTAAATTTTCTTGTATCTCTTTCTCGTAAGTAGGATTTTCCGTAAAGCTCGAAATCTCACTCGCACACTGTGTTCCTCTATTACTATTATATTAACTCTATGAGTAAAACCGTATTAGATTCTTATTCTAAAGATATAGAATATCTTTTAATTTTAATTGACGTTTCGTTCTCCTTTCAAAATCTTGTTATGATTGCAGGTGATCGGTTAACTGACGTTGAACTCTAATACGCTCATTTATTTCAGTTTGTCTAACTGCCTTTAGAGTATTTTTGTATATAATGTAAAATAGAGTTAAAAATATATATTATACATAAGAATTATGTAATAAAAACTCGTTTTCATTATTATGATTTATTTAATGAACGACTTTATTGCCTTTGTAGGTACAAATGTGTACCTACAAATAGTACACACGATTTGTAGATACACGATTGTTGGACCAACTCAACTTATGGTTTAGATCCAGTCCTGTGATGATTGTGTCTTGAAACACGACAAATGTATGTATGTCAAGGTTATCTGTACGTCCATATCAGTGAAGGTTACCAGGCTAGGTTTTTAAATATTACTGAAGGTAGTTGGGATGTCGGGACATATTACGTAAAGTTGCTTTTACACAAAGTTTTAGACCGCTGTTTAGTATATCTATCCAGTAATGGCCGCACTTAAAGAACTGAGAATAATAATCTACCTATACTAATATTTTAAAGAGACAGTGTGAATTTCGTGGGTTTTGTGTATATGCGGAGGGTAATCTTTGGACCTCACGGCACCTATTTTAGTCAAACGAAGTCGAGGCGGCCCGCTATTTATAGATAAACACGTAGAATAAAACAAAATAAGAATTCTTGCAGAATGTCTACTGACACACTTCAAGATAGCGTGCTTAGTATTAATTAAACTTTGAGATAATCATTCAATGTTTTTTATGAAAACGTGGCTGTTTATTTATTTTTTAATAAAAATAGGAGAAAAGGCTTCATTACATGTTTAGCACAATGCGGGTTACAGCTAGTTTAAACTAAAAATTATAAGTAAGTGATAATCAACGGGGATGAAAAATCCTTGAATGACGCCCATTCTTAAAATAAAAGAGTATAAGTTCACCCATGATGAGATAATTTGGTGGAAACAGCAACAAACTTTGACATCAGTGGGCGTAGGGGCAGAAACGTATGCATGCATGGAAATGAGTATTAATAATTGTAATCAATACTTTAATTTAGTTGTAGGTAACAATACGGCGACTCAAGTATAACATTTAAATTAATTATTTTTATTATTTAATTTGTTACAGAGTGATGTTGGTGTTACCTGAAGTTGCTTTAAACGTTATGGGGACCATGTGGATGTTTTGTGAAGTTATTGAATGTACAGTGACCGACAAGTTTTCTAGTATAGTGATACAAAGTAAGTACTTGAAAACGCAGTATTTTTTTTATTTTGTACACACAATACAATTAAAGGAAAGAAGATAAGTATGAAAAGTTTGTACAAGTGACACTACTTAGTCCTATTCAGAAATGTCTTCCAATAGATGAATCAAGAGGAGAAGTGATACAGCGAGGCAAACTTAGTGCGTACCCAAATAATAATATTAATTTAATAAAAAATTTATATATATTTATAGTAAACACGTATTAGTACATATTATATAGCATAATTTTTAAAGCATGTTACAGAAGTGCAAATAATTAATTTTTTTTAGCAATAAATCATACGTTGTATAATAATCAACATAAAAGATATTGAACATTATTCATTATTGACAACCCTAGTGAAGGCTTAATGTCTGGGTACAGAGCTGCCAAAGGAAGTTTGTCTTTAACAAGTTGTCGAGTGTTCTCAATGTATAATTAGACTGTTAGACTTGACCCGAATTGCATTATAATTTTTATTGCCCCAGTAGGCGACAAACTCGGTTTTACTACGTTTTTCATTATGTTCATCTTGCATATATCAAAGAAACTGCAGAACTGATTAATTATAAGGTTCAATGTAACAATAGCCAGCTGAATAACATGGAACCCTTCTCTCAGTGAAGAATGTCTGGAGAAAATTCCATCATGTAGCTTCAGTTCGGATTGGTTCGAACACAATTATTTTGCCGACAGCAGGCTATCAACATGACATAACTGGTATTACCTAGCCGTTCGCATCATATATCGTATATTCTAAAGCACTGAAGCGTTCATGAATTTTGTCACTTGTGGTCACCCGTCAGCCACTCGATCCTTATTTGCATATGCTGATAGTCACAATTATGATTGATAGTACACATGAATGTACACTGTGCGATCAAATACAGCTTCGTATTGTAGAAATGAAATATTAACTTTTCAATTGTGAAAAAACATAGCAGATATAAATGCGAGTCTTTGAGAAAGAGAGAGAATGTTTGAGAGTCGCTATAACTATGCATTATAACTAATGGGTGTTCAATTACCACTCAACACTGCCATTACCACTGCACTGCGGCCTGTTGATTGTTGATTTTACTATATGTATATGAGTTTGGAATAAATCACTTACGTAACATGTTTATTATGTCCTCAAAAAGACAGCAACGAATGCTTATTTACTTAGTAGCATTATGTACTCGTAACACGTACGATGCATTTATATACTGAGTTTGTCTTCCAAACTGTAAGGTATCTATTACTGACATAAAATATTAAACATTCACTTCTTCAGTATACTGTTGAAATTATCAAGAAGATTTAAATAAGCAACCTTTTTATTTTTTCTGTAGCTCATAGCCACTGTAAGAATCGTATGCGGTCAACTGTGTTAAGCAAAGTGACTACTGGATGGATGACGATAAGTGGATACATTTCTTGAACCTTTCCGTACTTCGGAGGTCATTTTATGTTATTGTTTTATTGGCACAGTCCTACTACTGCTGCAGTTGTTACCGATGGCAAAGACCTTTGACTAGCATATGAAGTTTCAACAACCAAGTTGGCCATTACTGCTTAGCTCTCTCCCTCTTCTCTGGCACATATTTTACTACAATTTTTAATATGTATTTATATTTAAAATTATTGTCACGTAATTCAGAATAAATCAAACTTCAATCAATCAAAAGAGTAATACACAATTTAATGATCATGTCTTTTAAGAATTTAAATTTAGGATTTTAACAATTTAAATGTGCCGTCACAAAGGCTACGCCTCACATGTTCCCTTATCATGTTTAAGTAACCTTTCTTCCTGAACGTGTTATATGTAAATGACTTTGTCGTATAACGACGTAATTTATTATTAGTTATAATTAATAGTTCATTTAAAGATGATTCGCGTTATCCAAGCATTTGTTTCAGGTATAGTCCTATTCAACTGGGTCCAGCTAGGCCTAACAGTTTTCGGCCTGTTCATGGTGTTCGATCCCCTAGGCTCCGTGAACTACGGCGATATGCTGGACACGCCTAATCAAGTGAGGCATCATCGGAAAGTTACCGGACTTTGGTCGAGGCGCTTCAGGTGGGCCTTCTGTTGGTTGAAAAGGGATGAACACGGAAAAGAAGCATTTCAACAGGTTGCAGGTAAAATATCTGTTGACCTACCTTTGAATTTACCTAAGGCAGCATGAATCTCTTCTCGTAATTAACATAGATTGTAGCGCACTCCATTACTGCTCCAGTGTGAGCTGGTATAGGGGTTAGTAGCTGATATAAATATAAGAAACTTTGGTACCCTCTGAAGGTTCCTGACATGGTTTGACGACTGCAAACAAATTATAACGCCCTGAATACGCTTAACGTGCCTTTTGAACTACGGAAATACTCAAGAAATTTTGTGATTGGCGCAAAACTGTTTTTATTCTAATACTGACTGCGGCCAAGGCGATATAACTTGGTCAGTATATTACGATTGACAGAAGCCATGGGTGTATTTATTTATTTAATTTTATTCCGATAGCTTATTGTGATGAATATATTAATAAATATTAACTAATTAAATCTTTTAGCTGCTTTTTCTATGATATATGAGCGTGTTATGCACATGCGTTGCATATTATGTGCCTATTACTATATGATATGTAACGTATATGCATATAACATATCCATATAAATAAAATATCAGGATTTAACCTCCAACCAAGCAAAATTTTCAGTAGCAGATGAAGTGTTTTTTCTTGAGTCTTGATAGTTTGTGAAGTCCATAATATGTGTCCATACCACCCACAAAACTTAGGGGTATAGGTACTCGTATGTGAAGGTAATTTTGTTCTATTTTTTTTTGTGCATATGTATGACAGAAAATAAAAATATTTGTTGCTATTTTTATTATTATTCTCAAAAAATGAGTCTTAAGATGAATATGGACAAGACAAAAATCATGTCGAATGGCCATATTGTACCGACTCCTGTTAAAGTTAGGAACACTACACGCGAAGTTGTTGACCATTACGTTTACCTAGGAGGACAATCCAGTTAGGTAAGTCCAACTTCGAGATAGAGATCTCTCGCCGAATTCAGCTCGGATAGGCAGCGTTCGGGAAATTATGGAAAATCTTTGCATCCAAGCTTCCGCAGTGTCTCAAGACGAAAGTCTTTGACCAGGGTGTATTGCCAGTGATGACATACGGAAGCGAAACATGGCCACTAACTATGGGTCTCGTAAGTAGGCTCAAGGTTACCCAGCGAGCAATGGAGAGAGCAATGCTCGGTATTTCCTTACGTGATCTTATCAGTAACGAGATCCGTAAGCGCACTAAAGTTACCGACATTGCTCGAAGGATTACTCAGCTGAAGTGGCAATGGGCGGGACACATAGTTAGGAGAACCGATGGCCGTTGGGACGGAAAGGTTCTCGAATGGTGACCACGCACCGGATGGCGCTCAGTGGGCAGACTCTCAACGAGATAGACCGACAATCTGGTGAATGTCGCGGGTAGCCACTGGCTGAGGGCAGCGCAGGACCGATCGTCGTGAAAATCCTGGGAGGAGGCCTATGCCCAGCAGTGGGCGTAGTCCGGCTGAGATGATGATGATAATAATTATTATTATTCTATTATGCTCGAGTTTTTACAGTAACGAAGCATGATAACTTTCTTTAGAGATCAAGTTTCCGTTTTTGAAGATATTCAACTACAGAGCAGATTTCTTGTTTAGAAACTTGTCTGACGTAGGTTAAAATTAAACTATTTTTATTTCTCAGTACATATATGTAATCCTTGTTTAACTTATCCTAATAAACTTGGCATTGAGCTGTTTGCGTAATAATAATTAATACTGTAATAGGTTGAAGAAAATGTTTTCAACACTAAACTCCTCAATAGTTAAGTTATTCACGGTTAAACAATGATCTACGAACTTCACTTAAACGTTATTAAAAAGGAGATGCAATTTAATTGCATTTTTGGTGATTTGCAATAATTTGTCATACATTTCCTTATTTAGAATGAGTGTTAAGGCTAAACGTAGCTGGATGAAATATGTGAATAATTATGTGATTGATGTATCTTTTTACGCATAAAACACGTCGTATCACTGAAAATGATGATATAAAACGTTTCAAATTACGCAGAAGTCAATAACTTTAGAAACTTATTACATAGGCACTTTATTACTTCATATTCGTAGCGTAATAACATAATAATGTTTTATAGCGAATGTAACGCTCCAGTGGCGAGAGTAGGGTTTCTGAACAAACTTGAGCAAGGCCAGTCCAGGTGTGTGGTCTCGTACAACTCGTACAACGCTACATACGACATACGTACATTATTACAAACAAAGACTTAATAAAATATGACTGGTACCTGCCAGGCTATTGCTGTTACTGAAGTGCCTACAGTGCCCCAGGTACGTTATTTAAATCATTATGCCCAGATGAATTCCAAACGGTTTTGTCTCTTGAAAAAAATTATGCAAGGCCAACAATATAATTTATTTCAATGTGAACATCCTGCAATGCACTGAGTTTTGTACACTGATCTATTACATTCTCGTAAATGGGAATAACTTTTTTGAGAAATACACAAATTAGGCGTTGGTGTTAACAAATAAATTAACTGCATTTTCTGAGCGAAGTTCAAGGAATTTACCTTTTTCTCATCTATCAAAACTTGAACACACTTCAAATCCTCGTCAAGAGATATCCATTATTGGATAACTATAAACACAACTAAATTGCAATAAAATAATTAAAATCAAAAGCGCCCTTCAATTCACCCTCAAACAACCCGAATGATTGAAGTGAAATTAGTACTCGAACAGTACAAGCATAACGTTCACTTCACTGTAGAGTGCATTCACTGTGTAGAGTGCATAGCTAACTTCAGAGCGCAGGCCGGACTTAATTTTTTTAACTAATTGCTATACAAACTAACAAAATTCTATCTATATTTTGTGAGACTCGACAGTAGGTTAGACAGAGAGATACGATGCTTGTTCGAAAGCCAAATTGTAAGCCAACGTGTACGAACGAGATCTAGCTCTCGAGCTCTCGTTGCCTGAGTAATGAGAGGATGCCGAGCAACGCGAGATACCTTATCATACCTATAATTTGGTTTGATCTTTGCAATTTAATAATATAACACAGATATGTATAAATGAAGGTATGTGTGTAGGTATTATGTGACAAAATACAACGCAAGCAAGGCTTCTCGACTAACATGGAAAAATCGCCTCTGTAACGCTTCACTGAGATATAAAAATTTATTATCAATTTTATGACAAATTTATGGGTCCTTATCTTATTAACTGTCATATGTATCTCTTATATTTTTCATAAGTTTGATGTGAGATAGTCGTAAAAATTAACTGAGATCAGAAACTTCGGCCGTAGTCAATACTTAGATGAGAGACTTCTATGACGTAGTGGCACAATGTCTTGAGTCCCTCCGTGCTTAACAAGGCAAACCAAACTGTTGTTATTGATTGTAACAATTTGGTAGCGTCCATTAAGCCATGTTAAAGACTTTCCGGGGTTACTAGAGCTTCTAATGCTTGTGTCCACTCCGTACTGTAGCAACAAAGTTTAAGGTATCCCTATGTGAATACGTTTTTTTAATAACATCTATTTTCACATCTCAAAATGAAAATATTTGTTAAATATGTAACCGTATATTCAGTTTGAACAATATTAACTCTATAATATACGAGTTAATGGGCCTTTCAGACATTCTTAGTTATGTACAAACGAATATAAAAATTATATGAATGAATAATAAATAGAGAATTTGGTAATAGCTTGCCTATAGTTATGTTTATGAGTCACCGCCTCGTGAGCAAACATAGTGTGTGAATATGACCTTAGTGTGTATGGCTTACGTGAACATTTAGCGAACAAGTTACACAATCGTAAAGATACACGAGGGATTATGTTTATAAAGATATATTTGTACAGTACAGACATATAAATGTTATAAACAATATATACACATTTTAGGGCTCCTGAATTCCACTAAAGTGTAGTATAAATAATCGGTTCGTGATATTTCATCATCATGTACGGAATTACTACCCCGTTGCCTTGAAGCAAGGCTCCGCTGAGATGTTACACTTAATAAGATTCTAACACCCACTTAAGAAGCCCTTTTTTCCTTTATTTTCTTTAATAAAAGAGGTATTTTTGCTCCCATTATATTCATTACATACAATCATTCTCTTTTATGGACAGATTTTTTTTAATCCACGGCTTTTTACGTACTAAGTTAGCTATACCTATTGTATGAAGGTCAAACCCATTTTTTAATTGTCCCATATTGTTTCAGCTCTACTTAGTGCATTATTCAGATCGACCGACCTCGTTCCTTCAGACGTAGTAGCAGGGTGCGTTCTCCTAAGAGTCCGGCAGAAGAGGGAGACGAGGGAGATGCGACGAATACAAATGCTGAATGATGAAGAACCTATTTACACTACGGATGTGAACAAGGTGTTCTCAGAAACCCCTCCTTGGATGAACTTGGATGACGCCTTGCATTACTTGAGGTTATCCATTGCGGCATACGGCTGGCCTTATGTGCTGTACCGGCATTGTTTCACGGGATTCTGCAAATTGGCTCGACATCTGACCTGCTGTTGCTGCAGGTGGGTAAATTTTTTCAGATCAGTACTAATCCTGTATCGAAATGCATAATCGTCTTAGACAATCATGAATACGGTTGCCAAACGGAACGGAGCCTAGCCAAGGGTTACATGCTACTCTGCTAGGAACTGTTAAAAGTAATGTTTATGTTTTGCAAGTAATTACAAAGAATTAATGTTAACACTGAATTCGTGTGGAAACGTTGCTCTGCTCGATTTATTAATTATTCGCCCGCAAAAATTTCTGACCGTAACTCCAACAAGGCTGTCCATCTCCGACATATTTTTGTTTTTAAAGCGAATTTAGCACATCATATACCATAGCGTTCAGAGGTTTTCTTCCCAAGGCCAAAACATCACCAATAATAAATCACGGTTTTCTCTTAGTCTATGCTTATGTACGGCTTGGATGTACGATATAAAAATAACACCTTGCCATTTTTTCTACTGAAAATAAAGTGCTAAAGGTAGCCTACTTGTTATTCGTCGGTTTTCAGGTAGAATTTTATTGACTACAATTAGAGTACATAAATTTCAAAGGTTTAAGAGATATCGAGCAGGGATGTTATTATCACTTTATATTATTTTATCTCCAGCAAAAGAAACACAAATATATCTATGTGGTGAACTGACGACGCTATTTTAAGCTTTCACTTAAATTTCTTGTTTTTAAACTGTGTAAAATGTGAAAACACTATGTGAGTGTTTCTCAAATAGGTGTTCTCATAATGTACAATTCTGGAGTCCCACTCGGGCTCACGCTAGGTCCACTTAGAGCTAGGTCGTGCTATTTTTAAACCAACCTTTATTTAGCCTGCTAAGATCTTCAAAGCGTGCCTTGCCAATACACGCGACGCTAATAAAAGTATTAAGAGATCTGATTGTCGTGTTAAATTCTAAAGTAATAAAATATACAAAAATCCTGAGCCTTACTCCAATCTTATTAAAAGTAAAATATTTTATTTAAGATTGTACAATACAGGATTTATGTGCAGATATTTTACTGTGGTAGCTTGTGATAATATTTTATGGGAACATATCCATAGGCCAAAGAACTCGATAGTGACCGACGACAATTGCTGCCTTTGCCATTTCGCCGGAGTAAAGTATATGTCGAAGCTCTCTGCGGATGACATCATCTTCGCGTCGTTCAACAATCGCGTCTTTGAAGTGAGTATATCAGTTTCAGTTAAATGGTTCTTGAGGAAGTGATTCGGTGCCAAGATTAATGATATAAGGCGGTACATTAATACGCATTTATCATTTATAATTGACATAACTAGGGGTTTAAGGTACTTCTAGTGCAGCAATTCAAATATTTATGTGTTGTATTTCGCTTTATGCAAGAAGAATATGAAATTGATAGAATTATTTGTAAGACATACATTTTTCTGCGTAAAACGCATCCACGTGCTTTATCCATCCATACACTTGTATAACTTTCAATACATAATTATTTTCCTTCAAAAAAGACTTAGAGATATAAACTCAATAATTTCCATGTATGCAAATCTTATGATTGATAGCCTTAAAGTCGGACATTTATCGTTTTATTTCGAATAAATAAGTATCTGTCTAAGGAACAAACGCTTACGAATCCGAATTTTAATATATTTTATAAATTTTAAGTGCCTACTTATTTAATAATAATACATATGTTATGATCGATGTAAAATTTAAATATGCTGCTCCTCGTCCGCTACATGCGTACAACTCATAATTGTTCCACTACTGGGCTCAGCTTTCGTCTCACAATGAGGGGATTAAAGTCACACTGGTTAAGTGCGAGTTGATAGCTTTCACACACCTTTGTGAACGTTATGGAGAACTCTCAGGTGTGCAGGGTTCCTCACGATGATTTTTTTCACCGAAGCAAGTACCGGATTAAAACTCGATCTTCCGTATGAGAAAACGACGTTCAAAAAGTGTACTACTATTACTCGTACTCATACCTGTCCACGACCGATACACCATCAAAACTTAAAAGTGCATATCAAAATTTCAATTACACAAAAATGTCGGATGACGCGCTGATTGAGAGTTCTCTAATGTGCTTATGAGTTTTGTTAATTCCAAATTTAGTTAAACGATATCGTTGATTGCGATCCAATCCCGCGGCCCACTATGTCGAGTGACGTCGGTGGTCGTTTTCCGAAGGGTCATCAACGTTAGGTACTCATCGTATTTCCGACACAAATTAGTTCACATGTTTACAAACATTTATCGACGTTTATTCACAAATCAACATTGCCTAGCTCCGGGTAGCACTAAAATAGCATCATCTTTGTTGAACTGTGTACCTACTCTGTTTGTAAAACTTGTAAATGAAATTACTCCTGGTATTCGAAGTGATACAATATATTTTATAGATATCGTGCTATAGAAAGTTCGTTATCAATAAGATTAATATTTGTGAGTTTGCAATAACCATTTTTAACATAAGTCTAGCTTTTCGGAATATTTGTAAGTTTAGAAATTACGTCATAACCTCACTCCGGGGAGAAATATCAAGTTTTTGCGTTTCTAATAATCTTTATTTTAGTCATATCAGACCTATTCTTGACATAAGCCATTTATAGAACTTTTATGTGCCTGAAATATCTGCACAAATGGGCACTGCTAAATAAAAATCTCTCGGGACTTAAAAATACAACGTTGAGCGGAATTTTTTTCATGTTCTTGAACTCCTTCTATTCATGTCCGAATTGACCGCTATAAATTTCCTGGAAACTTCCTTGTTATTTTTAACCATTGAAGAATTGCAAATATAAATATGCATTTTTAAAAGTATTGAAAAAGTTAACGATTTCATTCTTGAAATAATTTTAGAAATGATTTTTTTAATTTGTTAGCAAATGACAACAGGTACTTGATGTGAGATGTGAGTCGCGTTTTTATAAGCTTACTCGCTTGAACTTTACTCGTTATTTAGAGCAGAATGTATGCTAATCATGACCCAGTTTTCTGTTGTACAAGTTATGACACGTCTCTTCACGTCCCTAATTGTGTTTCTGAAAATAAATTTGAATTAGCGGTGAGAAACTGTCGGAGTTTTCAAATAGATAAAATCAAATGGAATTCAAAATTCCAAATCATTTATTCTTTTTGGAATGACATCAGCATATGCACGTCATTTTTGGAACGCTTTATCGTGGAGAAAAAACAAACGGTTTTGTTATTGGATTCACTATGAATTTTGTAGGAAACGAAATCGTTAATTACTCACAGCAAATAAATTACATAAAATTTGAATTCCTAATAACGAACGCCAAAAATACCTAAGATACGATAAACCAAATGCCGAAATTTGTAGTCTTCAGATACATTTAAGAACTGTACAAGAAGTAGGCAAATCAAGCAACATACAAAATAGGTAAAGATTTCACAATTGATTCTAGAAAGAAGTTTGCTTGCCAGATAAATCTAGAACTTTTTCATCGTTTACGAATACCTAGGGATTGAACCTGGTGTTATAGAAGAATCCAGCGGTCAAAGGGTTCTTGGCGGCAATACCTCGTACGTTATTCAGTGCAGTGGAGATTAACTTCGACCAAAGAATGAAGACCCTAGGAACCTAGATCTTTTAATAATAATTACAAGTGATGACTTATTTCAAACACGCATATATATTCAGATTCTTAGAAGTTTTTGCATGATCCTAATCTAGGTTCGTTTACACGAAATCCCATAAAGTTACTATACTCGTATGCACTGCATGACCTCTGACGGAGTCTTACTGGATTGGCACCTCACGTATGCTAGAAATTTCCTCAATTAGGCCGACTCTAATTTTAGTTGTATTAGTTTACGTGTTTCAGCAACCGGCCCTGTTGTCGTAACACGTATACTAAAAAATCTTAATTTTCTCAGTTACCATTTTGCGTGATAGCGGACCACGACAGGGAAAGCATCGTAGTAGCGGTTCGAGGCTCCATTTCGCTGCGAGACATCTTCACGGACTTTACAGCGGGCTCCGAAAAGTTTGAGGCTGATGGTAATCATAATATAATTTATTTCAGGCCATGGCCCAATGAAAAGATAATATTTTTTTGATTATAGAAAAAAATTTAACAGTACTACAGGATAGCGATTTAGTTCTTGTAGTTAGTGATATTACAGTATATCCAATTGAATTAGAGGCAGTTACTATGAGATCCCTGAATTACGCTTTCTGGACTAATAAGGTTTTACGGTTCGCCTGTAATAGATCACCTAATAATTTTACCTTAACAGAGGCGTTAGCGCCCGCGATACCTGCAAATGAGACGTTCAATCTGGAACCACTCTAGTGAGCTCGTTCGCCGGCTATGAGCTTATGAATTACAATTAATCATATTTAGGCTTGCCAGAAGACACGGCGGCTCACAAGGGTATGTCGATGGGAGCGGCCAAGATGTTGCGACGATTGATGCCAGTCCTCGACCGAACCTTCCAGCAGTTTCCGCACTATGATCTGGTCCTAACAGGTAACAGAGATGGCAAATAAAAAAATATTGAGACGAAAATTGTAATTGATACATTTGATCCAAAAAAAAACCAAGTGAGCATCGGACCGAGTACAGTGAAGGATAATATAATATAGTAAGGATAAGCTATCTCAAAAATTACGTAATTTATACTTTATTGAAACAAATTTTCGTTACAAACTTTTTTTCGGAGAAAACCGGAACCATCTCAATCTAAAAGTTAAATCTTAGAATTTGTCACTCATTGCTCTATCAGTGCTCGCCTGGCACTATATCTTAAATAGTTTCTAAGTGAATGTATCTGTGTTGATATGTGAGTGAGTGTGAATGAATGAGAATCTTTGTTGGTTTTTTAAAAATGTAACATATAATTTCAGGGCACAGTTTGGGCGCCGGTGTTGCAGTATTAGTAGCTTTAAAGTTGAGGCCGAGATACCCTCATCTGAAAGTGTTCGCATTTTCAACGCCAGGTAAAGAACTAAAAGTACTTTCTTTAATTGAAAATACTAATAATCAATTGAACACTACTTTAATGATACATGATGATCCATACATATGATTATGTATATCATAACGTATATCACGATGATTGATTATATTATAAAACTTCAACACATTACTAGCCCACTGTAAGAAATGAGGCTTTTCTTATAACTGAGGAAGCCTGGAGAACGCTAGACCACAATGTTTCAGTGCGAATTTGTGTATATGTATACACTTTCATATTATCTTAAATTAGCACAACCTCGGATTCCCTGTGTTACAACAACGGAAGAACCAACGTTTATATGTCACATAGACGTTTGCAGCGTCCGAGAATCGAACTCGAGACCGTTCGTTCAGCGGGTAGGTTCACTGGCGAGTATAACATCGTTAAAATTAAATTTACCTCATACAATTCTAGAAACTTCATCGAGGTCAGTTACTTAGTATTGATTAATGCAAGGTTTATATCTGATAAAATAATTTTCTTGCTGTAGCTTTGCGATCATTATGACGTAGTGTGCCGTTTTTATTATCCTTTAGTAAGATCAACACGCAACATCAATTGCATGAACAACACAGACATCGCTTTTCATTAAATAACAATGAAGCTGTTGTATAAAAGGATTTTTGCGGTTAAGAGTTTAATGCTTATATACAGATAAAAAATAATCCTATCATTCAGAAATATAATGCTTGTAGTTTTTTTCTCCAAGCAGAATAAATGGATTATTTTATGCATCTTTTAGTAACAGTTTGACCGGTTGAGGCCATTATGACAGTAAATATGTTTTGGGAACGCAATGGTTTATAGCTATACCTATTCGGTTTTATGAAGTGGCGCGGCAGTCTAATTATTGTTATATTCAAGTACATTAAATTCTATATTCAAATTAATTGCCGTCCAACTTACGGCGGGCGAACTAAATACTTGGAATATAAATATTTGTTTGTTTTTTCTGTATGTATAAAAAATATTTAATGGTACTTGTGTCAGGGTCAGTGTCTAGCCGCGTCGTTCTCATTTTAGACAGTTTTTATTATTAAATTTTTAGGGCTATTGTTTTTTCTGTGATTATATTACTAAGTACATAATAACTAGAAATAAAGTCAAACTGTTACCTTGTAAATAAATTATAGTTTTTTTTTCCAAGTCGTAAATCATCTAATATCCGTAACCGAAACCGGTGAAATATTATTCATATACCCGTATCCATATCCAGATCCGAAAATTCATATCCGTAACATCCCTAATTTGTATTGTATAATTGGACGCTTTCAATGTCCTCCGGTTCATCATTAGTAGCTCATCGCGGGCGAGAAAATTACATCGAATATATTCAATCGTTGCAATTACAAAAAGAATGTCCTTAATAATTTAAGAGAAAAAACGTTTCGAACGTACAGCCGGTCTAATAAGTCGAGAAGCGGCGCGGTACACCGAGAGCTTCGTGCTGACCATCGGCGTCGGCGACGACCTGGTGATGAGACTCAGCGTTCACAGCATCGAGAACTTGAGGACGAAGGTCATCCAGACCATCCACGCCACCAAATTGCCAAAGGTTGGTCGTTGTCGAAGTGAATTAGCTCGTGAAATATTACTCAAATACTTTGCTCTACATTTTTTTTGAAGTCAGTGTAAAATCCACGCTGCAACACATTGACTTTCTTTGCAGTGTTCGTAAGTGACATGCTCGTATACAGTTAAGTTACTGCCGTTAATCATACGTCGAGTTTGTTTCGATGTGTCGGACGTTGGGAGCGTTGACGCCATTGTTGTTTGAATGGATCGTTCCGTTTTCATTAGGATGTAAATGTACTGCATTTTGGACCGACTGCACAAATATGTCAATCTTTAATTCGATGTCGGTTACAGTTGGAACTGTCTGCTGTTCGTGGTTTATACTCGCCTCAGAACACCGCACGTAACAATAAGACAATATAAAAAACTATGTCATTCAATGTCTTCTGTGTCGTTATGTGAAATTCCTGCAGCGGGAGAACTTAGTGTATTCCATAATCACATGATTTCGATTGGTTCGATTATAAGTCATTCACTTTACAGTCACACATAACGCATCTCCTTCTGTTACTTGATATGTAACATTTATAAAATTTTACCGAAGTACCCGCATTTATATTTTTAGCTGGTAACTATATTTACTTCTTATTACAGTACCGAATTATGCTGAACGGTTTTGGGTACGCGCTTTTCGGAGTCCCCGCTCGGGACTTGGAGTCCACCTGGAGGAGGCCCGAGGACCTGGAGGCCAACCACTCGGACGACTCCACGGATGCGCTACTGGTCCAGGGCGTGTCCACCGTGAGTGCTGTCAGTGTAAATCTTTCTTTTGCCAGGAGTGCCGTGTGTCTTGCCGGTCGCTGCTTTGTGTCATCTTACCTGGTGTTGCCATCTTCATCTTTTAAAATCAATCTGCTGTTATCATTATCATGTACTGTATTCATTAAGGTACGATATGCTAGAAGAATATTACGCAAGCAGTCTGACCTTGATAAGTACGTGGGTCACATGTCCTATGGACCTCACTTCGTAGTTAACTTCGTTTCGACACTATTTTAGTACGTAGTTCATCATACCTCAATATTTGTATCGTATTTCAATATATTATTTTTTGTACTTTTTTATGATACTGTTTTGTTTTGTTCGTGCGATAATGTGGTATTTGCCTAAATTGTCGATTTGAAATTTGTATTTTGGTAGTCGATGTGTGTGAAATTTATAGCATTGATCCATCCATCTTGGTCCATATTTAATATTTTTACACTTTGTTGGTTTTCACCACTATAGTAATCAAAAAACCTAAAACTAAGAATCACGTGAACAGTGCCTTAACCTTTACATAAACTTATGACGGTTATTACACTTATTCGTAGCTGTACGTTAAAAGTAAGTGAAACAATTTGTCCTTGGAATCAATTGGAATTATAACAATTTTCGCACCAGCTCTTTGATATATTAAATTAAAAAAAATACCTATACTACAAGGTTATTTCACTATTAAACGTTTGGTGCAGAACTCAATCAATGTCCCTTCATTTACACCTCACTGTTCATCGAATGTTCATTTGTATGCGGTTTTTAAATTAATTGGGTGTTGATTGATATAAATATAAGGGTATATACACATGTGGTGTGTATAATAAATGTAGGTGTGTGTATATATATATTGACACACCTACATTTAAATACTTTTTTGTTGTATCGATAAAGTAGATAAAATATACAAGATAATAATATTATATACAATGGACATAAATATTATATATTGTCTGTTTAAATAATTATTATCATTTTATCAAGCACATCGAAACAAAAAAAAATATTCCATAGCATAAAAGTATTAATATAATAATATTATAATATTCTATCATTAAAGTTATTGGTTTTAAACATTTTATCGCTATTACATATGTAAATCGATTTACATCGATATCATTTGAACTTAATATCAATATCGTCGTATAACGTCAATTCTATATTTTACACAAACAACACTTTGTTCCATGCCACACTGGTTTACTAATAATTTAAATGTTAAGTACATTAATTTAATATTACATTTAACAACAGTTAAATCCGGAAAAAAAAATGCGTTACCGGATGTTAAAAAGTTTCGTAATATCATTAAATTTAATAACGGAATATTACAAAAATAATTCACATTATTTCTGGTGTAACCTTGGATTGAAAGCTCCACCCATACAACATCTTGCTGCGGGTATCAGCGGAAATAGAAGCAAAGTTTGTGTTACGAAACTGGGCTATTAGAACAAACATAAAATAACGCAAGACACTACTGGAGAATCTCATCTTTAACGTGTGGTTTCAGGACACAATAAACAATATGATTTTTCTTGTAGTGATTACAGTCAATTTTAACATCTCGGTAATATCACACTATTCAATTGTAACTTCGTACCTTTGAATTTGTAAAAGGTGCCCAAATTAGATCATGTTACAAAATGTATCAATCACAATATTTATTGTGATATTAAACCGAGTTTATTTCATCGAGATGGCTGCAGCATATATTTTTCTTTTTTCGACATTAGAAACATTTATACATATTGCAGGAAGCGGCGCTAGTATCGCGGAACGTGTTCGCGCGGCGGTTCTCGTCTGCGCGCCTCTTTACTGCCGGACGGATCCTACATATAGTTAGACGCAAACGTATGGGCATCGAGAAGTAAGTGATAATCTATATCGTTGAAAAACGATTACATAACTGTCTTAGAAAACGCTAGAAAAAACCTTAAAGAGAAACTCTAAATATATAAATATTAATAGTAGGATTCATTGTGTTGCATATATCAGTACATATACCAATAATGAATCTTCTTTGAACGACGCCAGATTTATCATAGTGATCATTGTTCCATCATAATGTTTCAATGACTACTTCGAATTAATTTGCCAGTGTCCTGCGACAAAATCCTAAGTAAATTAATTTTTAATAACTTTAAATTTTTATTAGTAGCTCAGTTGGACCTTACGTTTTTCGTAAATTTTCCAAAACAATTAACTATTGTTACCTTATTTTCCTTTATTTATGTCTGAACATTAGCAATGAGGCGGACGCAGAAAGGTACCTATTTTACCTGCAGAATAAATCAATAATATAAATAAAGTGTACTTAACTATGTTTAAATATAGGACATATTACAAATAGATAATCTATAATATTATTTCAAAGTTATTATAAATTCTAAATGAACATAACCTATATACTAAAAAATACTTTAGAGGTGTAAATTAAAATAACATCTATTTGCACAGAAAAGTTCGCACGCAAGAACCTTCATACGAGATGCGGTGGGCGTGTCCCGAGGATTTTATGGAGCTCCAAGTGATGCCCCGAATGCTGCTGGACCACTTGCCGGAGAACGTCCACTGCACGATACAGACCGTTATTGAGGAGAAACACACTTACCGCGTCACGCAGATTGTATAAGCTAACTCTTTTATCGACCAACGTCTATAGAACCACTCGTTCTCCAAATTCCAACAACGTTCCGAGAAGAGCGTTCAGGTTATTGTGTTGAAAAATTTTTCACACTACCGCACTACAATTATAAAATTTTGTTTTAGTATTATTTTGTAACCTTGCTGAAATGACGCAGTGACCACAGAACAATTATTACACCAGTGGACTAGACGGTGCCAGATGTCCTTAAGATATCAAAAGTGGAACACTGTTATTTCTTACACTGTATTCGCGCAAGTGAACCAGCATTTAATGTTCGTGCAACATAGAAAGGTCACTCTCCTACATGCTTGGTGTTCCTAAATATCGAGAGTTATTTTAATGTATTGACAAAAGTTTTCTCACTTGCCGGTATATCATAAAAATAGGTCAGTTGCTAGTACCAGTTCGATTATGGAAATCCATATCGAATTACATTAATGTTTTGAAGTCCAAGGTTTTCAATTTTTTCATACACATATGCTCAGGTTGTGCGTGTGTTAGAAAACAAAATGTTGAACATAGTAGTTCTCGAGGCAATCCAAAACTACGTCGAATCTCCTCTCAGAATATTGAATAAGAATTTTAAATGTTTGTACATACCTAATGATCATATAGGAACTAAATAAAGATTATAATAATGGTTTGTATATAATAGTTGCTTATAAATTATGACAAACAAATGTTTCTATTTAGAAATGCATAAGTAGGAGTAAGAATTGTGAGAAGACTGTGATGTTAGGGCAATTGTTATTATATGAGTGTTTGAAGTGTATTGGTTAGTTTAATAATGATTCTGTGTAATTAAGTTTGTAAATACCGCAACTTTTTAGAAGTATAGGTTAAGTAAAAAATATGCTCGTTTCACAGAAACATTAGAGTAGGTAATATAATCTCAATGACTACTTACAGATCTAAAAAAAATTTTTATGGAGAAAACAACTTAACGTTATTGACAGCAATAATGTTACCAGTATTATTTTATCTAGACATTTTTTATGACTGCTTATGGGAAAAACTGGCACTAAATGAAACCGTTAATTCTGTCCATTTATTAAATGATTTTAAGAATCTGCAATTAAAAAATTACTAAATATTAAGTCACAGATACAATTACGTTCAACTGATATTAACATGTCTTGAATCATTTCCCAACTATTAATGATATGAAATGAATAAAACATATTTTGCTCAATGGAAAAGCAATTGATTTTTTAAGCTGCAATTATTATTAGAGGCCAACCACCAAAATATTTTTTTTTCCTGCATAGCTACCACTGAGTACAATTGTGAGATAGTAGAGCAGAATACCGTTACCGGAGTCAATTACGTAGTAAATACAAAATATTTTTAAATAGATACATATAAGTAAAAGTGCTAAAGATTTTTTAGTAGTTTATTAACTTGCTTCAACATATCGTATTTTGTCTCAACACGTACAGATTATATTTAGTAATTCAGTATATGTAGTGTAGAATATATGTAAGTAACGTCTTAATTGTACCTCGGCTATGAACAGAAAAAAATCTTAATTTACCTAACATATAACAGTATTGGGAATTACACCTAATTACTTAGGAACATTTTACTATATCGATTCAAATATTTTGTCTGGCATTAAAATGATACCAGTTTGTAATGCTCCGCTCTTGCCACTTGACGAGTGTTACTAACTGTAAAAAATAATTTTAGTTAATATTTTTTCCTTAATGGTTATCTCTTATCTACTATTTTTTATGTAGACAAATTTCGGGAACAAACTTTTTAGAGAATTGATAAAATTGTATATGCATTTTACTCGTTTGTTTTAAGCATTTATCTCGAATAGGTACGAATATACATTCCATTGTTCCCTGTCCCTCAGTCCATACAAATATATAAGTAAATCATATCCCTTGGTAATGTATTAAAACTAAAAAAATGCTTGAAAAAATATGTTGTGCCTTATTCTCTCTTCTGTCAAACTATTTTTATGCACTCTCAAATCGATTCGCAATTTGATATACATTACTCATTTATTTCCCTCGAAAAATAATGTAATTTTTTTGAGTACTTTTTTTTGGTGTTTTTAAGTCGACCGCACAATAATAATATTCAACGATTCTATAGGAGCAGCATGATTTAATATTGTTTTAGGAACTAATTTTTACGTTTATGATCTTATTTTTTTATATTCGTTTTGTACTTTGAAAATGTATTTTGTAAATAATTATAACGAGGCTTCCTTGCCAACATTTTGTTACTTAATTGACAGTATATTTCACGAGCTGGTATGTATTTGTTCAAGTATTAGAAGGACTGAGGTTCTTTTCACTTGTACCCTAAATTAGGGCTTTATATACTCTCATGATGTCTTAGATATTAATTAAAGCAAATAACTGTGTTGGGATTAAGCTAATTTATATTAAAATCTATTTTAAGTAAATTGTATGTTTTATTTTTATCCTTTATACACCTAAAATGTATCATATTTACTCTTAGATAACTTATTTTTAGTGTTATAGACCAAATAATTTTTGTTTTAGCCATATTACTTATTCCTATTTTTTAAAAATAAAACACTCGTATCATTCTATACATTATTTATTCAATTAACAAAATATTATTCATAATTAATTTCTCAGTCATAAATATATATCACAGCAATATTAATATTATCAAAGCCAATTTCTCAATACATAACTGTTCTTATAATAAAATGTTAAAGATAAGTAATGTGTAAAACTAATTATCATATATAAACATATCATATATATTTAATGTATTTTAATATTTTACAAGCTTTAGTATTTATGAACTAGTTATTATTAAAAGAATAAATGAGCATTATAGATTGGAATAAGATTGAGATCGAAAATATATATACGTATTTTATATATATATATATATACATTAAATGTTAGGCTTATATCATCTAATTAGGTTCCTCAGTTCCGTCATAGCAGCTTGAGTTACTGAAGTTTTATTTTTTTCCGTCTTGTACCTGGAATTGAAGTACAAATTGGAATATACTACGTAAATAATTTTATTCAGCTTACGAACTTTTTAAGTGCCAAGGATGTTGTCGTTTTGGGACAGAGAAAGAGCTCAGAACTAACGAGTTGGGATAGTAAAATAAAACTAAAAATAGTACAAAAAATTTCGCATGCTATTGCTACACGTCATACACAATATATACAACACTAATACTACAAATTGATAGTTTGTAGATAGCCTTTTAAACTTACATTTACTAAGAGTAACAACACCCAAAAAATTGAACCTCGCTTTTATCTGGTATTTCATATATCCTATTTTTTATATTCAATCCATACAACTAAAAGAATCCTTTGTCTGTTAATTTTTACCCTATGAAAACCCTCGACAGAAATTTTTGAGAGAATCACACACATCCCAAATATAACGTATATGGTTTAAATTGAAAGTTGTATCTTCGGTACACATTTAGTACAGTGATGCTCGTACCTGTTGAGAAAGTCGTGTAGTACATCTGGGCGATGCATGGCAATGTCGCGAAGGTAAGGCTGGTCGTTGCTGAGCGCGCGCCGGTATGCCAACTCGCGCCACGCTGCTCCGCTACGACCGAACAGCAGCACTAGCCCCTCCATGAAACTGCATAACACTTTTACTTAATAAAGTTATGAACCCTTGAATGGCACTGCTGAAAAACTGACGCAGCAAAGATCTCTTGTCGGAGATCTCTGGGATCATATCTCACAATTTAATACCGACAATTCTACAACTTACTTGTAGGGTTTTATATACCCGGCTAGCTACCACTCACCATCGGCAATGAAATGGTTTTACGTTTTTGGTTGCAGCGCCAGAGATTTAAGGTGGGGTGACGTTCCTTTCTTCACCTCCAACTCAAGGCTCTTAATGTCAGAAAAGTCCATGGGCAGCAATGAAACTTATTATTAGATACCCCTGTGCTCTTTTGTGTATGATTGGTACATTATATAAGATTTATTTATATACCTTTATTACATATTAAAGCTCTAACAATAAGAAACCACAGTACCAATAAATTTCCACATGTACCCTGAGTTATCTGGTAGAGAATTCACCTATTTCTTATTTTTGAGTTATTTTTTTGATAATGGAAACATAAATTGTTAAACTGTGTACACTTAAGTTAAACAAATTAATAAATCACCTTAAATATTCACTGACAAGCGTGTACAACTGTTCAGTAGTTCTATTTAAGATCAGTCTCGTTGGTGAAGCATTCAGTAATGATATTTGCAATGCAATCTGTTGAGCCAGCACAGCCATTTCCTCTGCGAATCCTGTGCATCCGCCTTGCAGATACAATTCTGCGGCATCGGTGCAATGATTCAGAGCCGTCTCCAACAAGGACCTGGTGGGTAAGTTATCGTGAATCTGAAGCCAAACGGGCTGCGATGATTTCCTCGACGTCGTTTTCACTGAATCAGTCGCTATTTTTTCCAAATCGTCGATCAGATGCAAAGCTTGTTTCTTCTTCACATTCGCGGCCTCCGCGTACATGTTGAAGTGTAAAGCGACCATTATGTAAGTGTCGGTGTCTCCAGGACAGTGCGTTTTTAGGAAGTCGAGTAGCCCTTGTTTGAATTCGGCTATTTTATCCTGCTGCTGGCCGAGCATGTAATCGAATTGACCGAGAAGATATTCGAATTGATGATTGTCTCGCAACGCCTGAAAATTTGGTGTCTTATTCATCACATTTGACAAGAATATCAAGATTCAAGATATGGGTAAAAGCTGAGTTAAGTAAACCACTATTGGAACTGTCATTTGAAACCATATAAAATTCACCAAAATATTGATATACATGCATATGCGTGTATGTTTGTGTGATGAATGGTGTACATTGTGACATTCAGATAGTAGTCAGATCTTTGTGATAGGATAGATATAGTGTAAACAGGAGCAACATCTATCTATCTATCACAGTGAATTTAAGTTTATTTGCAACCTTAATATTGTAAATAATATGTTACATTATAGTTGATGAAAGATGAATTTGAATAACGAATTTGTACACAGCATAATGAAATAGAGCGCCAGTTTATTTCTGCCACTACCTCCTGTCTAGAATTTGAATTGCAGTAAAAAATATATGTTTAATCAAACTTAAATATTAAAATTGACAAAACATATGGTAAAGACAAGAATAGAAAAGTTTTTTTTTATTTCGTTAAATATGAGGCAATGTTACCTGCAGGATGTAGGCGCATTCGGCGTACCGTGCAAGGCCGGTGAGCAGGCGCACCATGAGCCGCCACGAACGCGCCGCCAACAGCCGCGCGGCCAGTGCCTGCGCAGACCGAAGCGTCACCGCCACACCCTCCGTGTCGCACGCGCACGAGAACCATTCATGCGCCACGACTAGCAGCTCCATCGATATTATGTTCACCTGCCGTACATTCATATCGAAGTATTATCGTCAACTGTTGATTTTTATATGTTATAAAATAAAATATATTACATTTGCAATACTTTCTTTTTCGTATTTCTTTTCACATTTATTTATAATTATTACACGAACGTTCACTTTATGACAATCCCCACTTTTCTAATCTTTTCTTTTCCAAATTCAATTCTAAGTAAGTGTAGTTTGATTAAACAAAAATTGCTTGTATTTATTTATGACATATTTAGGAGCGGCCTTACATCTGCGTGGGAGCCGCATGTCGTATGAACTTTTTTTTGTTTTTTAATTATAAACTAGTATATATGTAACTACCGTGTTTGATAGTTGTTGGCTCCGCGCCATTTCCTAGCGAATGCCTAACAGTTTATAACATTTTTCTTTTCAATTTGTAGATAATATTGTCTTCATGTACAGAGCGTCGACGCTTTTAATATCTCTCGGCAAATTTCGTATGTCTATTCACATCGACAGCCAAAATACAAATGACGATTGTCGAGAGGCATTGACAACAAAGACGCTCTGTATATAATTTAACTTTTGTTAAGCTCAATTATCATTATTTAAATAAAAATTCATGCCTACTATTTATGTAAACCAGTGATACTCAACCTTTTTTTGTTGCGGCACATATTTAACGATTTCAAAATTTGGCGGCACGCAAAGAACACACTGCATAAATAGTTTATGACAAAAATTTTAAATATACCAAATAAACTAATATATACTACAATAATAACTAAACGTTTATTAAGGGATCAATTACAAGCTAATAATAAAAATATTTTTAATGCGAAATTTGAGCTTGATGTTTTTTGATAATTTCATTTATATTTGGTCGTAAAAATGACAATGCTATCACTAAAACAACACGTTTTATACGTAGAAGTGGCAAGTGTGCGCCGACTTGAGACATATTCCTATTGCTATGCACGCCGCTTCATCATAATTTGGCACTAAGAAAAAACGCGTTGCAAAGCAAATAATAAAATAACTTATTTTTTTGTGGATTTAAATATATATTCATGTTAAAAATATTTTTCTTTTTAAATGATATAATTTAATAATATTAACATTATTATATATTTGCAAAATTTGGCGGCACACAAAAGTGCCGCGGCACAGTGGTTGAGAATCACTGATGTAAACTATTAGTAGAATGAGCCGTGAAATAATTTTCAGGTAACAGACCTGTTTAGTCGAAATCTTGGCACCTTTGGTGATCTTTCGTACATTCGACTTCACTTCATACGGTATGTGGATATTATTCCTGGATATCACATCGAAGAGATTCCTCCTCGAATCCCGAGACATCTTGTTGCCAGCCCTGTACACGGTCGACACCGACAGCACAGAGTCGGTATCCGCTGACGTCATCGTACCTGCAAATTCGAAATTCAATATCATTTAATCATTAAGGTAAATACACTTACTGGTATGCACGTAATGTTTAGCTTCTACTACTGTACCTTCCTCCGTCAAAATGGATTCAACCTCGTCACCTTCCACGTTCTGGTACTCCTCGTCTATCAACGTCTCTACATCCAGACAACTATCGTCCAGAATATTCTCGGGTATTCTCGAAGCAGTGTTCGCTTTGTAAATCTTTTGAAAGGCCATCAAGTGGTCCAGAATGAGCCTACCGATGAGACTGCAAGCGTCTGGCCGCATGTTCAAAAACATTTCGAGATCAGAGTTGAGCACGTAGCCCCATAGGGTGTACTGGAAATGTTCCTTTTGTCTAAATGTTGATGTTTTGACTAGATGTGGCGATATAATAGCCGCTACCATTTCTCGACATAGATATTCTGCAATCTGAAACAAAATGTCTATTAAATATGAAATGAAGTAAGTAAGTATGTAACTTTTTCAGGGCAATATTGACGTTTATCAATGATATAGTTTTGTGATTCCAAGATTCAAACATACTAATACTGAGAGACTGAAATGTAAAAGGTGATCTGTGGTCGAGTTCAAGCCAAGCTTCCTTGATCGCGGTGCACGTGGCTAAACCACGGACTGGGAGAATCGCAAAACCCCCCATTTGGAGGTCGCTGTGCCCTGTAATGCTCTGTGCCGTCTGCTTTCATCGACTATCGACATAAAAAAGTTTCAACTATCAATCACTAAATATCAAGGATCAAACAAACCTCTTTCAAATAACGCTCATTTGTTGGTGCCAATTACCAATTACTCGTTATTTAACTCCTTATAATATCGAGAACTTAGTCTTGGCATATATACATCTGTTTTTTAAGAATTTCTTTTTCTGAACGTGATCAAACCATTGTTAAGATACATCGCTGTATCATTTATGAGTAAAAGGAAACGAATTTTCAAGACTTAAAAAAAAGTCTCATTCGTTTAAAGCCATGATTAATAATCCTCTATCATTATTTCTAAATCAAAGAAGGGAAGGAGAAATAGATTAACTTAGAAGCCTAGCTCTTTAAACCTGTTGCTTACCTGCTTAGAAGGAATGTTAAATGTCCTGAACACGAGATTCGCCAGCGACATTCTGGCGCGGCCGCTCACCAAGTTAATGAAGTCCAAGGCTCGATATTGGTACTTGAGCACCGATGTGTAGTCCCATCCGATTTGCAGCGCGATGCGGTAGTAGCTCGCTATCTGTGATGACGGAATACAGGTTGACAATCGACACGTGAAAATCTTGGAGAGTGACAGAAACATAGACATGGGGTTAAGATAGATATTGTAAGCCGTTCGTTTTATCGGGCCTGTAGTGTTGATGCATGCATCTACTTGATATGGTCTACTTTAAATTATTTTCAACTGCACCGGTCGTCATGTTAAAATCTTGTTGGTTCGATGTCTGTACCTATCGGAATTCAGATTTAACTATATGGAGGTATTAAATCAAAGATAAAGTTTCGGCACGTACTTTTATTACCGTAATTATGACACAATCACATGGATGAGCACAGGAACAGACTAAGGTTCACAATATCGCAGCCCAAGTCAGTGCATACCTATGTACGTGAAACGCTGACTCCGCTCTCATGTTAAAGTGCAAGAAGACTAATGCTTGAGTAATGAAATATATTGTGTCCCTACAAACTTAAAACGCAAATTTGCATTATGATCTATAGCAAAAATTTAACAAGGATTATCTTTAGGTAATGCGCTTAATAATTGTTAAGACAAAGATTGTTTGATTATTTAATGATACATAGATTATTTGACGGTATGAATTTCTATAAATATAATGATCTCTAGCCAGGTCATCGGGTATTCCGTCATGGTCTTTAATAGTATTACTATGCTCTTGGTGGTCTTAAAGATAACTAAAGCTAATAACCATAATCTTATTAAAATAATATATAAGATGCAGCAAATGTTCATACAATAGTTATAGTAACAGACACTATAACAGCAGTTTCATATCCACTGGTTTTTCCAAATCAAGTTCGTGATCTGTTATAATCAAACGACCACACTATAATTGTTATGCTCGTATGGCTGATTTAGGTTTCAATTGAATTCTAAGAAGTAAGATTAATTGTAAGATTCTAAACAACGAGTACGAAAGTACGGGCTTTTTGCGTGCGTGCTTGTGTGGCTGGCGTGTGAACGCGCAGGCTAGCGTACGCGCTCTATGCACGTACTTGCTTGGCAACGGTGAGCCCACTGCGCACCGCGAGCGCGTCCAGCGCGGCCAGCCGGTCGGCCTCCTCCCGCGCGGCCAGGTGCGGCACGCTGTCACTGTCCTGACGTTCCTGGATCACCACCAGCTCCTCGAAACTGGCGTCCGACGCCTCCGACACTGAAGAATCGATTTTTTTACATTGCATTACGAATTTATTTGAAAATTTTATTAACCTCAGGGGCTGATGAACAATTTACAACCTTTTTTCTGTCCAAAACTACTTTTAAATGCGATATTCCATAGATTTCTAAATAGTAGAAATAAATATGTAACTGATTTCAAAAAGAAACAATGTGATCAGCTTTAACGTAAGACTTAAAAATATATGTATAGTATTAGTATTCAAATAGGTCTAGTCCTACTTGACGATCTGAGAACTTCTTGAACTACTTAAAGCACCTTTTCGAAACGGTGGTAGAAGCAAAAAATGACGTTCATAAGTGTATTTACTGAATACCTGTGTGATTAAATGATTTTTAATTTGAATTTGAGTACTGTTTGAAATAGACGGAGAACCTCTTTGCTATATGCATATTAATGATACAAAAACAAACCCGTCAATTTATTTTGCAGAGTGGAAGACGAGATGACCAATCTCAATTCCTGTGGCAGTTCATACGGGGAGCAAGAACCTTCTGCTAGCTTAAGGCAAGTCCGAATTATTTGCACCGGGCACGCCGGCGTCCTGTACCGGTACTCCGCAGGCGTGCTGAACAACGCTGACAGACGGAACGCCTCCACGAGTAGTTTCAACTCGAGAAGCTGATGAATAATCCTCGTCCAAACATCGATCGCCTCCGGATCCTCCAACAAAACAATGTTCTCAATATTACCCACGTCTGATTCTACCTCGATTTCGTGCAGCAACGAAAAAAAGGTTTTCTCAATGTCTACTTGCCCCATTTTTTTCGATAAAATCGGATCCTTCTGCCCGTTCAGTATAAAGTGTAAAGTACTCTTGTAATTATTTAAAAATATGCTATCTCGATAATCGCTCTGAAAGTACGCGTCCCACATCGAATGCTCTATCTTTTCTCTCCTCTGTCCATACTCATGGCTTTCTTCGAACCAGCTCATTATGATTCTATACGAGTAAAACTTCTGCGCCGTGTTCGCTATGTAATTGACGTGTTTGACTAAAAAGTCGATAGCTTCATTGAAGTGTACGCCGGCTTTTTTAAAAGCTTCGCTGCATTCGGCTACGAAGAACGTTAAATCTTTATCTTCGGCGATCGGTTCTTCCCTTGCCATCAGTATTTCGTACTTGTATGACCATTCAGCTATTAAAATATCATTAACCGGCAAAACGGCTAGTTTAGCAATTTTGAGAGCCACGTCATAGTTCTGGCTCGCAGTATACATTTCAACACATTCCGTTAAGTATTCTCCTGCATTATCCTGCAACATCTTGGATATGTCGATGACTAATGACGTTTCCATTGGTATTTGGAAAATTTCGTAGAGACTGGAAAAGTTCGGGGAAGGAACTGCAAAAATACAGAAGTTGAATTCGGATGGTTATCACAACTTAAAAGCAACTGTAGCAAACAACCATGAGTTAGTGTACGTTTAAGGGCCCAACAAAATTGACAAGGATTATATTATTATATATTAATTGTAAAAAAATAACTGCATAGAAACGTTAGAAGTACTATAGTATTGATACCTGTCAAACATTTTTCAAAATGTGCGTCGGCTAAACACTTTAAAAATTGCCTTTGATGGAATGCACTGTCAAAGCAATGGCAGAGAGCTATCTTGACGAGAGAAACAGCGATCTTTTGAAAAGTTTCCTTTGAGATCTGCCAGTTGAAGTTATTCGAGTCGACACTGTACTTGCGTTGACAGATTTGCAGAAAACTCACAAGGTACTTATTGGACTCTGAATCGAAGACACGTAATCGTATACAACGATACAGAAACGATGTTAGTTGCGTCAAAGGGTTCTCCTGAAAACATTATCCAAACAGTTCAGTCTCTAAGATTTTCAATTAAAAATCAAGGCCCTAAGTGGTTTCAATCTTACCGGCATAAATATAAGCATAGATTCGTGCAGCGTGGTCATGTAGCCTTCTTTGAGACAGATTTCGGCAATATATTGGAACGGTTGAGCGGGAACTAACTGGGATATTTCTGCCTTGGAAATTCCTCGACCCTCACCAGTCTTCTCCAAAGAAGTCAATATCCAATGTCCCCATAAAACATCTATTGCGTTTGGCTAAAACGCAAATAATAGATAAATTTATTGATGACATAAAATCATGTTGCAAAAATAGCAAATCGCAACATTCGTAAGAGTATCAGTAAAGTATGAGTGATTCTCAAATCTAAAGTCTATAATAAAAATTATGCCAGTGTCCGTTAAAATGAAAAAAATAATTTGAATTGTCATGTTCGGAAACTTATTTCATAAGGAAGACAATTGGCAAAGAGAAGGCATTACCTCGTAGCAAGTGGCGATGAGCACCAACAAAGGCTCATTATAGTGGTAGGCCGCTCGAAGCAACGCCGCGGGCGGGTCCTCGGGCCCGTGGCACGCAGCGGCTACCTCCCATAGATCGCGACCCATACACTGTTGTCCCGTAGGGCACTCGCTGTTCGAACTCTGAGATGGATTCTATAAGATCAGAGAATGAAAGGAAGTTGCTTTAAACCATCTTTTGCTTCTGAATGTTGGCGCTATAATTTTATTTGAACCTGGTTTCTGGTGACCGGGAAATTCAGTAGCCACCTTAATATTAACCAATATTGCCGAGCAATAAAGGCGTAACTTGGAAGACCTTACACAGACTGTATTGATTTAGATAATATACGTACATAAAAAACTGATAGTCATTCTGTAAGCCATAACATAATGTCTTCGATTTACCGCGACGGCGGTTTTAACTATTAATAGAATACTTATGAAATATTGAATATTTAGGTATATGAAGACGTTTGCCGGCGTGGATCCATGCATAACATAATAATACACATATAAAAAAACCCAACTAAAGTTGCCAATTAGAAATCAAGATTATATAATTCATGTTGTTGGGACCAAGATGATATTGTGGCAATTTCAGCAATCGTTATATAGACATGTTGGTGCTAGTACGTAGGTAGTTTTAGGTATCGGAGGGACGTATGGAGGTACGAATCTTAGTAATCGTGCACGATTTATAAGCACTTAAACTACAATGTAAGTGATGAGTTTAAGAGTTATTCTTCGGCGTGCACACACTGTTTCATGCGCCCTATGAAATTGGAAAAATTAAAAACAAAATTATTAACTTACAGAATCAACTGAACTCATTCTTCTGACTCTTCTCTGTCCATTGCTGGAACTAGATTTACTGTCCCTCTCTTCTTCACCGTTCCGGTGCAACATGATATATTTCAAGTGCTCCGCATACGATTTCGTCTCAAATTCTTGCGAGAGTTGTAACATTTGGGCTAAAGGGTATCGAAATACATCTCCAAAAAGCAAAAAGTTAAACCACGAGTTTTCATTAACAAATTCTCTGAGCTGCCTTTCAGGTAGGGGCAAATTATGTAATACGGCAAATTTAACCATTGTTTGTGATTCATAAAGAACAACCGACATTTCAAACTTGCCATCCCTTTCTTGTGTCTCCTTCAGCTTTGTCAATGTAATCTCTTCTAAATACTCTAGAATACTCTTTGCAGCTTCGTCGTTGTTTTGAATAAGTTTAGCCATGAATTCGTTAATTATTTTATTAGCTTTATCTTCGTTCATACCTTGACGGGATATAAAATGATGTTTCATCATTAGAGCGGCTGACATGTGAACCCGGCACCTCGTGGAGTTGCATCCGATCATAGCTACAAATGACACCGCACAAGCTGCCATAGCCGGATCTGACCAGTTCTGCAATGCTAGAGCGTGAGCTTCACAACACGCATTTTTAATGCTTTTCTCCTGAAGACGATTGTACGTCTGATATTGCTGAGCAACGAAGGCCTGACTAGCGTTACACGGGCGATATTGCTTTAGATAATAAACGTGATTCAATTTCGCAATATATCCATATCTTTTCATAAGCTTTTCATTAGCAAAGTCTGGCATATCGACAGATTTTTGAGTCAATGCTTTTATGCCCCCACGGATTTCAACATCAGAAGATAGAAGGCTACCCAAACTCCGTCTGTCCGCTTTATCAGTTGTCAGCTGATTAATGTTTTGATTGACGAGTTGAAATTCAAATATCTTCGAAACATCCAACCCACGATAGCCGGAGAGCAATTGGTAGACGTTCACATCTTTACATTCATACACAAGATTGTTATTGACATACTTTTTAAATACATTATTCAAATGTGGAAGTTTATGTATGTAACCTTTGTTTGGCAATTTGAAATCTTTAAATTCTAATAAGTCCTCTTTCGTAAATATATCAAATAGACGTGTGTTGTCATCTAGAAGGATCATGCCTAAAACAAGGTGAGGGTTAGACGAAATGTAACTGTCTATATTTTTATTAGCAATTTGTTGACAAGTCTTGTATACCGGCACCACATGGCTCTGTCTATCTGACGTTTGTTCTATACTCTTGAATAACAACCACAGCTCAATGCAGTCTTTCGCTTCCTCTTCAATGTTGGACAAATCAGTGTCTAACATGTGACTATCAACACAAATTGTCAATACTTTATAAAGCTTGTTCCTGACACAATATTTTGCTAATTGCAAATAAAATTCTTGCTCACTTATTGTAGCACATGATTCAGAAAATATTTCATCAATGAGTTTCAAGTTCTGAGTCCGTGCTAGCCTGGCAATTATTTGACATAATTCTTTTTGTTCCTCTTCAACTACTATACCATAGGAACATAAAGTGTCATAAATACACATTTTTGTGTACATAAAACATTCAGATTTGGCAACAATTTTCATCATTTCATTTGTAATGGGCCACGTGCGAAATATACTGTCTAGTTTTTCAAGAAGATCCAAATGGAAGCCTTTTGTATCAATATTAAGAAGTTTGTTGGCAAAATTTTCATTTGTAAAAAAGAGGTAACGTGCATTCATGTCACGGACAACTTCAGACATCTGCACATTAATCCAACGCACCAATATCATGGCCTTATTTTGTCCGATTAAATAATTCCACATTTGTTGAGGTGAAGAAAAGTCCAACAGTGTGAATTCTATAATAAATTAATTAATATATGTCTATGGTATGATAAAAAAAAATTACATTGGAATGTATGGTATTGAAGTTATTTTTTCCTATGTAAATATTACAAGCACATTCACCCCAGGAACAAAAATACTCTTTATTAATTACCACAACATCCTTCACACACCATCTTATAAGCTTATGTAAGTAATCTGAGATCAGTTGAGTATATGAAGAATTCACTTTATTATATCTAGCATATTGATATTCTTTTCATACATCTATGAAAAATATTTGTACTAATGACCTTTCAAACTATTAATTTCCTCTTTGAGTGTTTGGCGACCTTTTAAAATTAATGTGGTTACTAAAGATTATAGTTTTTGTTGCACACATGCAAATTGTGGAATGAGCTTCCTTCTAAAGCATTTCTTGAGTGCTATGATTTGACCTTCTTTAAAAGCTTCTTCTTTAGAGCTGGTATTGCAATGGTGACTTCTCCAGTATTGTATATGTCCATAGGTGACATTGACAACTTACCATCAGATGACCTGTCTGTGTTTTTGTCTAGGCTTCAGACAATAGAAAAAAAAATCATTATAATCTGTTTGTAATTTTAAATAATCATAACACACCCAGTTGAAGTTATAATGAGAACAGAAAATATTAATACTTTTACATAGCTTATATTATCCCCAATGTGTTTTGATATGTCTCAATCTTGATATGAACTAAAAATTTCATGTCTTACCAAAGGTGTCAAAAAAGAGAGCAGTAGCGACCACACTTTTCCAATCCGGAGGATACTTCTGTATCTTTTCTATTGTCAAATCTTTAATCTCGCTCTCAGTAACAAACACTTTAATTGAACCAGTTCCAAAAACTTTATTTTGTTTAAATGTACCATCAACCTCAAAAGATTTTTCTAAGTAGCGGAGTAAGTGCCAATGCCTTTTAAAGTCCTGCCATTTATTTATGTTTTCAGTGTTTATATCTTTAGATATTTTCTCTAAGTGGTTCACTATGAAATCCCGGTACTCTATACAAGGGGAGATTTGGGCAAGTTCCATTAGATATTCTTCTGGATTTAGATCAACTTTATTTATTATATGAAGTACTTTAAATATTTGCTTTCTGTTGAGAAGCTGTACAGTCCATGCCTTGACCTGCAAATTTATTAACTTTAATTATAATGTAAGATCGTCTTAGCCTAACTTATACCTTATTTAATTGGGACCAGACAAACCTCCGCTAAAAACCAGTCTTTGGCTGTCTCTTCATTCCACATATTTTTATTCATAAGATATTTAATAGCCAATTTAATATGTGTCCCTTTTGCAGCTGCTTCTCTAACCACATCTCTTGCTGACTTCTGCTGCCATGAATTCCAAATTATCTTTTCATTTTGGCTTAAACCCTCCATACTGACGAACTAATCCTCTTTCAAACAGACAAGGAAATTAAAATTATAATATTGTACAGTACCATACATGCACAATATCACTGTCACAAATGAAGACATTAAACAGGAATTTATTTAAATGTGAACTAAATACAAAGTTATGAAACAGATTTTAACAAATCATCAATAACAACGAAGCAATACTCATTACAATCACGAAAAACTCATAAGGTATATTATTCTTACAATTCTTGTAATACCTAAGCAATCACATAGATTAAAATCGTTTACTAATTTAAATTACTACAAAAAGTTAAGATGTCAAAAGTAATATTTTGATTTGATTACTTATTTAATTACGGTATTGATAGAAGAAAATTTTCTTTTGTTTGATTGAAATACCCCACAGAGTACATTGCTACTCATTACGTTATTCAGACTAAATACCTCTGTGCTGAATACATAATGATGCACAGAGTATTAATGTGCCATAGATACATAATATAGAGTATAGAGGAAATCAAAATACAAAGAAGTAAGATACATCCTTATACATTTGGATGACGGGAATCAACAACGACTTGAAGCAAGCCCAAGTGAATGACTTGATGATTGAGAACCAACAAATCTGGCTAAAAGTGACGAGAAAAGAGATGAGGCTAGGCAAATATATATATATATACTATATATAAAATTCTCGTGTAACAGTTTTAGTTACCATACTCCTCCGAAACGGTATGACCGATTTTGATAAAATTTTATATGTATATTCAGTAGGTTGTTATCTATTTTTATACCCCTAAGTGATAAGGGTGGTCCACCCCAAATTTGTATGTTTTATTTTTTGGAGAATTTTTTTTATTTTCATTTTATGATGTGGCATTAAAAATTAGATACAACCCCAAATTTTCACCCTCCTACCATCAACCCCTGTTTTTTTAATAGCGATATTAGTAATTCAATAATTTGCAACCCAGGTCGATAACTGAAAAAAATATTACATGATCAGTTATCCCCGCCAGGCATCTACCGGTGTCACTTCTGACCCAGTAAACAGCACGGAGTAGAGATGAGATCTCTTTTTTCATTACCTACAGTTTTCGGCCATTATTATTATTGTTTGTGCATCAGCCGTAACAGTGACGCTTACAATTATCATTTTACTATTTCATTGTTATTTTGAAATAAATTTATCATTCATTCATATCACACCATGTTTTTCGAACGGACTATACGTGGCATGCTCTAGAGTGGGCAAACCTTCCAGTTTGTTTGTGTTAGCTAAATATGGGATAGCAAAAAATATTGTACACTCTATTGCGTAAAGGGATTGATATTGTTTTTAGTATAATTATTATAATTAGCAATATGTATAATTAATAATTTATATGGCAAAACAACGTTTGCCGGGTCAGCGAGTATATATATACATATATATGAGTATTGTATCATTATTGACATTATATAAAGTTATTTTATCGTTTTAATTACTTTCCGAATGCAAACAGACGTCAATCGTAAAGCTTTTCCTTGATGTGTCGCTAGGCAACTACTATAAAAACAAGTACAAATAAGTTAATAGTGTCGGATTTGTTGTTGAAAAAAATAGAAAAAAAAAGTACCTAATGGCTGAAGAACTGCAAAAGGCTCATTTGTATTACGATGATATTAATAAAATAAGAGTATTAGACTCGTCAATTTTAAAAGAAACAGAAGATTTAAAAGACACGTGTAAGGATTATGAAACAAGTAGGTATCTGAATTATTTGTGTTCTGTTGTGGTAATATGTTTAAAGCTGCCATTTATACTTTTCAGAAATACAAGATTTTGGGAAAACCATTAACTCTTTGTTAGAGATGCTACGGGAGTTAGGCGATAATGTAGAAAAGCAAAAAATGGCCGCTATCGGTTCAATGAATCTGCTTAAATCCATCAAAAAAAAAAGAGAAAGTGAACAAGCTAAACTGCAAGTAAGCAATTTTAATAATTTATTAAAATTTACATCTATAAAATTTAGTCACGTTACGACTTAGGTATCTTGGCCATGCGCGTAGTTGTACGAGTTGGTCGCTACGTTAGGAACAACATAGTGACGTGCGACCTGAAAGAAAAGTTGGTGGAGAATAGTATGTTACGCGCGACGCTTATTTCATCGTGTAGTCAACAGGTCACATGTTTACCCAAAAGTTGACGAATTCGACCACTTGATGTCATACCAGTCCCGTGATTGTCCTTCCGGAGATTTCATGGCCAACTCCTCCCACCATCGTTTAGAGAACGATTGCTACTCTAAGGGTATGCTTGTGTGTAACCGAAATCCGGAAACCATACTCAATAGCATGGTATAAAAAAACCGGGGGGCTGTTGACGCCGTGGAGTAACTGCTTAGGCATGGAGGGTTTCTTTGAATCGGTCGATTTGGGGAACTGCGCTGAATAAGCGCCGCAGCGTATGTGATTGAGTCATGCGATAGCAAATTAGTTTGAATTCAAAAACAGAATGTAAGTATGCTGAAATACACAGAAGTGTAACTGGGCGTTAGGGCGAAAAGGACTTATAGCGATGACGATGTTATAAAAGCTTTGTTTCCAACCTTTTCGTCGGCTCGCTTCAGATGAAGGCTTAGAGGCCACAAGGCCAAAGCCAACTCGGGTGGTGTTTAGTGGGTAGGCCCCTAGGTTTTTCGGGAGTCCCACATAACTATGCTATGTATGCTAGGAGCATTCACCACCCCCCTCCCGCGCTTTTCCGGAGGGTAGCCCATTTTCCATCTTCTGGGCGCAAAAAAAAAAAACCTTTTCGTCGGAGTAACATAATTATCATTATTCCAAATTTGTACTGTGGTTAAGTATCTACATCTCTCTTCACATTAAGAGGGAGTGAATTCTTATTTTAATTAATTGTAATTAACATATCATCATCAATTAGTACATTGTTAACTTGTTATTATTGTCTTTTCAATTTAGTATTAAGTGGTGCTGTATGGTTTGCTGAATCATGCACACGTGTTTTATGTACACTCGACAAATAATCAGGTGAGCCACCTTATGGTATGTGGTCACTATCGCCCATGGATTTCAGTAACACCAATGACATCCACAAATCGTTGCCGACCGAAAGTGAAGCGGGAGAGCTGCATTATTATTATTACTGGATCTCCGATTTTAGGTGGCTATTGGCTAGCCATTCGGATAAGATACCCTTCCACCATGCAAATACCTACCATCGAGATTAAACTGCGACCTCTAACAGGAGGGAACCGTTGTCATAGCCTCGTTTGTTGATTAGCATGTTGAAAAGTACTGAATCACGAGCAGGGGACGGTGGTATGAACGTACGATGGATGTAGCCTCTTATACTTCAACTTGTACTTAGTAAAATCACACAAACGGGAAAGTAGTAATTACAAATCTGGTGTTATGCGGAAACTATGGAACCTATTAAGATGACTAAAATACTTAAGGAAAATTGATCTCTAAATTGACGAAATCCAAAAATACAATATTTATAACATCTCTGAAAAAAAAAAATGTTTTATATATATATCGTTTATGGATGTCAAACCTTTCATTGCAATGCATTTGGACATCTTAATCGTGATACCTTCACAATTTTAATTAGTTAATGACAACTGATGTTGTACTTGTGATAAATTTTTTTAATTTTTGTTAAATTTTAGGCTGAAATTAGTGACAAGACAATGATATTAGAGCAACTAGACAGCGAGTACGACACTTTACAAATCTTGGAAGCTACCCAGACGGAAATAATTGAATATTTAACACAGCTCAGATAAGGTTCCATACATAATTTGGTCACATCGGTATAAATCATAATAAATACCAATTTATATTATGCACGTCTTATTTTATCCTCTCATTTTTGTGATTTCGTGAATTATATGTTGAAAATTATTTTGGAATAGCTTTATACAACACTAACAAGCTAAGTGTTCATCCCTGTTATTGGATATATGTAACATTAGGGCATTTAACGACGCGTTGTCGGCCAAGAAAGCGATGAACACATCCAGCAATGTAAAGTAGTGATTATGTTGGGTGGTACAGAGTACAGCGACCTCCAAAGAAATGAAACAACGCAATGACGTTAAGTTCCATCCAACGCAGGCAATGGCCTCGTATGTTACTTAGCAATATGTACTACGACGACAACAGAAGTTGATTTAAACTTTAGATCATTGATTCCCAAAGTGGTCCAGGTGGACTCCCAGGGGTCCACGGGAAACTCGACGGGGGTCTACGTTGCCATGACCAAAAAAGGCATTTAAAAAGATTACTTCAATGCAAAGTATATATTATTTATCTATCTTGTAATCAAATTCAAATCTTTTTTAATTGTTCCAAATATTTTTAATAATTATAAATGCCTTTTTCCTGACTGTTTGAAACCATCGAAGCTTGAAGATCATCTAAGAAGGTGTCGTCCTGATAAAATAGGTAAAGATTTGAAATATTTTCAAACATTGAAAGAAAAATATGAAAAGAGATCCAGTGTGCACGGCATGTTCGCTTCAACGTCTAAAAGTAACGATGATGGCTTGAGGGCATCTTACAATATCTCATTACTTATAGTGAAATCTGGAAAACCGCACACCATTGGAGAACAACAATTACAAGGGGACAGCCTCTATTTAATAAAAGCAAAGGGTGTAATTTCAGCTTTTCTTGGAAAATTGAAATTTATGAAGCAAAATATTAGTCGGCGCGAATTTTCCCAGTTTTCAAACTTGTCACAGGTAGAATGCCTTGATGAGGATATTTACACATACGTTCAACATTTAATTGCCCTGCATGATGACTTCAAAATCAGATTTGAAGATATTCTGACGATGGAAATAACACCATGGGTTATAAATCCATTTGATGAAACGGAAGTGAAGAATGTGATATTACAAGAGGAGCTACTCGAACTTAGCACTAATGAGGAGCTGAAGGTGAAATTTAAAAGAGGATATCAAACATTTTAGTTGCAGGCAGAAATACCCGAAAAATATCCTGGACTGTGGAGAATTGCGAGAAAGCTTTTGATAGAGTTTCCGTCGTCATATCTTGTCGAAAAAAGTTTTAGTGTCGTTACAAACTTTTTAACAAAAAAAAGGAGCAAATTGAATATCACAGAACGGGGAGATTTGCGGTTATTCCTAACAAAACTGAAGCCAAATATTATTAATTTGCTGTCAAACCATCAAGTACATCCATCCCATTAAAATTATGACTATTTTGTGATTGTCATTGTAGAAATTATTAATGTTTAATTTTCGACTGAGTAATTGTGTAAAAATAATACATATTTTAATAAATAACACAAGCAAATATATTATTTTTCTTTTTATTTTTACCACACTGAATGAGGAGTTTTCTAAATAAAATAAGTGAGAATTGATTAGTTCCTTGTGCTGTGAGTAGATATCAAAAAAATGAAGTTGAATCACGTTTTTGATTGACCAACTTTACTTTTTTGACATCTACTCACAGCACAATCAATTGATTAACCAATCAATTCTTTTTTTCGAAAACTGTTAATTCGTGAATGGAATGCAGCCGCAATGCAAATTTCCATAGATCTAATCTTCACATTTTTTGTCAAGTTTTGGGAATATAGTAGAAATGTAGCTGCATGGGGTCCACCTTAACCAGCAAAATTTTGAGTGGTCTATGAGAAAAATAAGTTTGGGAACCTCTGCTTTAGATCCTTTTATCGCCTTTGATTTAACGAAACATGGCACGTGATCCAGGTGATGGCAGTACTTACACGGCCTTAACAATCAGCAATTCATTCTATAACAGAGTCTAGCTAAGTGATAGGGGCTATAGCAGGATGCACTCATGTCAGCTGACACGAAAGATATACCATATTTGTGACGAGCTCACTACGGACGGCACACGGTTGAATGACGGTATCTGTGATAAAAAATACAAAAGAGAAGTAAAAAAATTAGAAGAAAATGAATTATCAGCCTTTAATTTTTTAATTTAAAATGTGTTTCGCACTTGAAACGCATTATTTTCGGGGACGATTGCTAAACCCTCTGAAAAAATAATACGATATAATATCGCATTTTAGTTGTCACATACCTATGAAAAAAAGGTTTTGTTTTGTTATTTAAAAAATAAGTACTTAAAATTAAAAGTATTTGGTTTTTTATTTTCTGCTTCAGTGTACGCGCCCTTTTGCCCAACATGCCGTTTATTCATTTCAGACGTTCTACTAGTATGATTATTTTAAATTTCAGACGTTTTACTAGTAGGTCTTTTTGCTTTCATGTAGTTTATACTACATGGGCCTTTTACTAGATTGTCCTTCTGACACGGAGGGAAAATTTTTAGCAAATACTAAATAATAGTAAACGATGATTAAGTGAGATGAGCTGAGCTGAGGTGATAAAATAATTTGAGAGCGGTACGAACATTATTCGCCAGCAAGTCTATTCTTGAATGTAGAAATAGTCGGATTCTTCAATATATTTTTTGAAACTGTCACATGGAAAATAAATGGTTGAAATTGCAGGAAGTTCTCCCATAAATTTACATGTGATTCGCCTTCACGGATTTCTATATAATAATAGAAAATAAACTTAACTTGCAAGTACTCTTGCATTATCTCTTATTACTATGACGATTTTATAGTTTTTTTTAATATCCACATTTCGTAACCTGTGTGCAATGATATATTTAGTGCATACGAATAGTAATTGTCTCCATGATACTATCGCGCGTCAACTTGTGGCTAGTCACCAGCAAGATGTTGTACCGCGCGGTATAATGAGATGATTCGTGCTGCTTGAGACGGACAAAATAAATACTGGATTGTACAAGAGATTAAAAATGAGATAACCATCGATTGACTTATCGACGAAATGAAAATGTTTAAAGGTTGTGATGTAGTTCTCTGTTAAGAACGGGCATGCAGAAACATGAAACTGGATGCATACAGTAGAATTTTGTCTTCTGCCACTTCTATTTTCGATATATTTTGTGTGAAAGCTAAATTTGCCTCTTCTACAATTGTTCAAATTCAGTCTGTTGGAAGAAATTTAATTTTGGAATAAGCAGTACCTATTTACCATAATTTTAAGATAAGTGTTTAAGTTTATTTTTTCGTGTCTATGAAATACATAAAGAAGTTGTTGGAATTTACGCAATGTTAATACCGGACTGCACAGTTGCCAATCGCATCTCGCTTGATTATTTGAAAGCTGTTTATATGTTGCTGCGAAGTAGACTTAACTTTATTCTAACACATTCGAGTACAAACTCATAACAACTTGCATCAGGAGCCACTAACCGACTAGTATAAACAAAATTCCCTTGATTGCCTACAGAAGTTTATGAAAGCCGTTATACTGAGAAAAATAGCAGTTCCATTTGAAGTTTGGGATAAAATTGTAACAAAAAAAAAACTTAGGTTACAATCAGCAAAAATGTAATTTTCACTGAAACACACACTGAAAAGACTTGAATTACCTATTACGGAATAAACGCCTTGACTTGTAATTTTTTAAATTTATTTCACAATGAGTTTTAACTTTGTTTTCAAACACATGGATTCCTAAAGTTGTTTCATAGTACCAGCGATTACAAAAATATAACTATGTACCTCTCTAAATCGTTTCATACCCAAATAATTAAATTCAATTATGTATACACAGTCATTCCATCGATTCCAATAGCCAATGATTTTAAATTTATTGTTTATAGGAACATGGCAATGTTAATTTAAAACACCCAATTTCCTTAATTTTACCTTTCATTACAAACGCGTTAAAAGTTGTTATAAAATTAGATACTATAGATAATACATACATACATACATATATATATATATAAACGAGCACACTGGGAATTTTTAAGGTACAAGTTATCATATGTTTATTGCTTGAGGTATAACAGGGGTTTTATGGGGTTGGGTACCAGTTGGGGAAACAACTGTATTCCATTTTTATTCCATATTCAGTTTTTATTGTACTAAGTATACAAATAATATCCTGTATAATTAAAATGTTAATCGATTTTTTGTTTCTCTACTTATAGATTACATAAATCAAAAAGGATATCAGAGACTGCTTGAACCAATTATGTATCTAAAGTTCAGAAGTGTTACGGTCTCACTCTGCCTTATACTCAGGATTACTAGCATATTTTATAGTAATAAAACAAATGTAAGATTAGATAAATCATAGAATCTTTACATTTAAAAAGATATTACTCAGACATTAATCAACAAACAGATATACAGGATTCCTGTAAAAGCGTTATATATTTAGTTGAGAGATGCTTCGTCAATCATATAAAAGGGGTTCAATAATATTAATAAAAAACATGATATTAGAACAAGGAATTCTCAGGGCCCACCTAGAAATGGAAAGGACAGCTCATTTTCATGTGATACTTCAAGCAATAATATAATGACTATTTATTATTGTACAACACAGCACATAATATGCATTTACAAGTGACAATTGAACAATGTTCACTCAGGAGTCTAATTGTGTACATTCCTCTGAATACTGACACAAATTATGATGAATGATTAAATGATATCTCCATTTTGTACATGTTCATGTATTGTTTTGATCTGTCATCAATGCCTAGCACTCCCATTTAATCAATTTAAATGATTATATTCAATATGTTATAATAGTCAAGAGGATAAACTATGTCCATACACAGATTAATTTAAATGTTGCATCGCTTTAAATTTTGCAATCCTTAGAATGATTACAAGAGGTTTACCCTTTGGCTTTATGTCAAAAGAATGACAATACAAATATGTAAGGATGTACATATAAAAACATGTTTGTATCAATGTTCTGTACTTGATTTAAACAATACACATTTAATAAGCATTGAAAAAATAGAATTGTTAAATTTAAATGTGCCCTCTAACACAAAAGAAATATTTACTAATAATATAATTATGTAGTTCAATTAAAAATAAGATGTATCCCTAATAATAAATCAATACCTTACACTTATCATCTTACATGCTAGTCACTATTCTCAACAAATCAGTTCTAAAATTTACCATTGGAGCAAACCTTCTCCTTATATTCAATATTAAATACAATGTGGGTTAGGCAGTTTCAGAATTAACATCTATTACACTAGAATCACATAGTCTACTCTTGCGATAATCTTTATAGAAAATCAAACCACAATTTCTAATATGCTACTGTTTTAAATTTTACCATGAATGTAAAATTATATTCGAAAAACTGGAGGTGTTACAAGGTCTATTACATTATCACTTTGACAAATCTAATTTCACTCCAACGAGGTCCATAATATGAATGGACACTCGCTGAATGCTATTGCTAACTTCCACATTATTTTACTGCTTAAGGACACTAAAATTGGACAACAGAAAATAGTTTTAATATTGCCGTTGTAAGTATATATTTAATTATATCTATTCAATTTGAAGAATTAAAAATTATCAATATTATATACCATAAATGATAATTAAATAATGTTAAATATATTTACAAGGCAATATTCTATCAAAATATCGATTGATTTGCTTTGTAAACCTTAATTTCTATGCTGTGGCCTCTATATTCAAAATGCATTTATGATGTGTATGAACTACCATCTATTTATTCTATGAATAACGAAAAAAATCGATAACTGGCTTTGGATTGGAGAAACTTCTACAAAATAAATTGCTCATCTTCAAAAGTAATTCTCTTTCAAACCCTACATTTTATTTACGTTGTTATGGTTTGATTATATTATGTTGTACATTTTTAATGAATTAATTGATTGATCATAAAGTCTTCAATCTTTTCACAGTGTAGTGCATGTCAAACACTTTAAATAAATTATTAAATGGAATCTTATACACTTGAAGTCACAACTGAACTTGATAGGGAGTCATCAAACTTTTGCCTTTTGATATTCTGTTGTTCATCAGTGGTTGGTTCGTCTTCAGCAGCACGTTTCTTAGCACCCTCGGTATTGTTTGTGTGTTGACCGATGTTAGATATAAGACCATCCTTAAACCGGACTATAATAGCAGTCATGTTATCACAACCTGTACCATCACCCATTGTACTGGGAGCCAAGCAGTGATCAAACATCTGAAAGAAACATTAAACTGGTATTAACTACACATGAATATAAAGGTGAAGATGATAATCGAGAATGTCAACTGCTTGAGGCTGATCATTGGCTCCAACATGTTTCTTACAGAAATACTGTTTTTGTGGCATTGAGTTGGAACCATTTCTTTTATAAATAACTGAATATGCCAGCAATAATATGTGTTTTTGTGGCACCTTCCCAGAACCATATCAATAAATTATCTTCTATGCACAATATTTATTAAGACATTACATAATTACTAACAGACACACAAACAATTATATATTTAAAGATAAAAACAAATTAAATCAAAAGACATAACATACCTCTTCGCAAATCTGCGATAACCTTTCTCTGCCTTCAGTCAACCGTGGCAAAATAAAGTCACACACATCTTGACTAGACATAAAGTTCCAAATTCCATCACAAGCTAATACCATGAACTGGTCCTTACTGCCGTCTATGGTTAATGTTTTGACATCTGGTAAAGCTGTAATCATTTGCTCCTTTGCATCCAATTCTTTGTTTAGTTTGTAGGAATGGTCACCAATGGCACGAGATAGATTGAGACCACCATTGATACGGCCGTCGTTGGAAACTTTTCCGCCTGCTTTTGTTATTCGATCCAATTCAGGCTGATCTTCAGGTTTATGATCCACAGACATATCTATGGCCTTTCCCTCTCGGCATATAATGCAGCGAGAATCTCCAGCATTCGCAACATACAATTTATTGCCTGAAATTTTTGAGTTACTTTAGATTTTGTGGCATTTGAAAAAATTATGTTTAATTGTGATTGAACTCTTCATTTTGATAATGATGACTAACCTATTATTGTATTATATTATATATAATAAGGAATCTTTATTTATTAGCAATTAGTATTACATCCTAACCGTTTTTATATTAATTTATGATAGTTTAATTATTCAGTTCTTCTAATGTCAATTATGCAATTACTTTCGAACTAGTAAAGGTTCATGCTATCCTTGCATGTTTTGCATAAACATAGAATACATACCTCGCAATAATGCTACAACGGCAGTGCAACCACTATCGTTGCCCGGTTCTTCATTTACAGAGACATCTTCTTCACAATCCTCATCACTAGATTCAGCCTCATAATCTTCTTCGTCTTCTTCTTCCTCACCCTCGCCTAGCAATTATCAATTGTTTCTTAATTAGTAGCAGCAAAATGTAATTTAATTTTGTGTTTTTAACTGTTATACCAATTCTATCTTCAAAACGTTAAAGTAGTTTTTTGTGTAATGAATATGTTGTCCAAGCAATGGAAACAGAACCTACCTCTTCTGACTAGAAGTTTCTGAGTACTCCAAAAGTTCAGATTTCTAAAAACAAATTATTCAAAGCATTTTGTTGAACCATTTATTAACATCATTTATGCTGATCAAAATTTTCTATTGCTCTATATAGCTTTTAGCACTAGTCTCCTAAAACGAAGTGACAAGTTTTGTGACCCACTCCTACCATCATTCTGTAAAGATCTGATTAGAAATTGAGTTCACTATGGATCTTTATCCATTAATTATGTTTAAATGTAATGTTTGAATGAATCTCAAAGGTTTCACCTTGCACTGAGGAGAAGTAACATATTGGACTCCCTTTAGGTTTAATAAATGCACCTAATGATACATGTGATCATCTTAAATAGTTCTAAACATATTGATTAGAAAACATTCAATTGAACATAGCTAAATCAGTGTGATTTACACTCGTGGAAACTTCCAGTTTGAAGAAAAATCTGTGCCCTAAATCACTAACACGAAATGCTGCACTGAATATGAACTCAATAACATGTTAAAAATAATTTTTCTTTTCAATTCATACATAGTATATTTCTATTATTTATTTACATAAAAAAATGGATAAGCAAAAAAGCAAAAGATAAAAAGTGTTCAAATTTTAACTATATTATAATATATGCCATGTACAGTATATAGATATGGCAATTAATAATAAATTTTCATAATTGGACAGCATGCTATTGTTGACTAACCATCATTTGAAGAATCCTCTATTCCATTGATATTCTCCTCGTCAGAAGACTCCACCTCTCCACCCTCGAAGGTTTCGTCATTGGAATCACTGTCGTCATCATCCTCCACAGTGGCTTGTCGAAGCAGAGATTCATAGACCGCAGCGGCGGCTCTACGCATTTTGGATTTCTTTGGTCTTTCCGGTGCAGGCTTCTCCGAGCTTGACACTGGGGATGTCTTGGCTATATGAAACATATAGAAGTAATTAATATGAATTATTATAAAAAATACAAAGATATACAAGGTTTCTAATTACGGATAAGCAAAAAGTAACATTTCAAATCTTTCCATTTACAATATTTATAAGAAGCAATCACACCAAGAACAATTTTAACCAAAATATTTCATTTTAGATCTGAATTAAAAGCAATATTAAATCAGATTTAGGTCACATCATTATAATAACAATACTGTGGGTCTGTGAGATTGATATGTAGATTCATGTTGTAAGATCTGGTTTGAATATAGTAATAACATTAGTTTTTTAATTACAATATTTCAGCTACCTTTTCCATCAGATTTGACTGGTGTGGCAGAACCATTTGATGATGTGATATTATCTTCTTCATCAATCTGTTTAGAATCACTGACGTCCCCATTGCAACCAATCACACTGGTTTTGGCATCTTCACTCTGCTCTGGTTGGCGGCAATTGTCACCGGAACTGTCTGGTACTTCTGTGCTTAACTTATCCAGATCCATCGCTACCGAATCTGCTTTTTTGGCATCAGGTTCACTAGTTGACACCTGAGAAGTAATTATATACAAAATAATATCAGTAAATATAAATAAGTATACACTTGATAAGAAATATGTATATTTATATTTATTTAAGAATACTAAACAGTTCTAATGTGTTATGTTGTACAATAATAAATTCAATAAAAACGACTATTTGTGAAACATGAGAAATTCAAATGAAGTTTTAGTTCTATAAGAAAATATATTTCTCCATCATCTACAAAAACATATTTTGTATTAACTTTACACAATAACAATTTACTGTAGAATTACTATCAGTGATACCATTCAGGGGCGTGCGCTCCTTGTAGGCAGAAATGCAGTGCTTTACTTGGCATTCACAGATATTTTAATAAAATGCTCGTACGTTTTAGATGACTTTAATTAATAGTAAATAAATGAATAAACAAAATATAATAACATAAAAACGCCTACTATGTTATAAATAGCACAAGCACATAAACATTATGTTTGCCAGGCGTTTGGCGACAAGCAAGCGGCGCTGCAAAATAATGTACCTAATCAACCAAACTCATGCCGTCGCGTCCCGCAGGACATTTGTTCGCATGCGTGTAGTAATTTTGGTGTCCGTGCACAGTTCGCAAACGCACACACCCATGAATATCGAAAGCAGCGACTCCAGCGGCAGGCTACGGAAGTTCGGCAGTTGTCGGGAGTAATCGGAAATGTTCGTTGCCTATAATCCGAGTAAAAATAATAGACGGAAATCTAATAAATCACGTATGCACATTATGCATTTTTGTTTAGTAAGGTTTTATTTGTTTAAATAGTAGAAATGTTTTGTTTCGCGGGGGGCATTTTGCTTTTTTTCATGTGATAAGCATTGTATACTATTTTGTTTGCGCCAGTATATTTATAGTTTTCTTAAAAGATTTTTCATTTTAACATTTGAAAGTGTGTACATTTAACAGTTTATTACTGAGTTTCTATAATAATTGTATTGATTTGCTTTTACTAGTGCGTTTGTTGATTTTTTTTAAATGTTATTTGATTGTGAGGTTTGTGTTGAAAATGTGTGTTTATTATATATTAAAAATAACAAGTTCTCACAATTGTCATTCAGTGAAAAGATTCAAATTGTGTCTAAAGGTAGGTGTGTACCCGAGTTACAACAATTAAACCAGCAAAAATGGTATCAACTCGAAAGTTTCATGTTAAAAGTTATGAAACGTATAACTGGCTCTTATTATTTTACTTATTAGAATTTCTTCCGCCGCGACGATCGATTGCTGTTTTGTCTGCGTTGCCGTAGAAGATGTACATCTAATATAGTAGTACATCTAAGACTTGTTGTGTTGGCATGGTTTCCGACTTAAGAGATCCGTCGCGTGGCTGTGGCTATGCTAAAAATCTATAAAAGAAAAAGTTTTCGTGACCGAGTACTCCGCCGCATACCCAGTGTCATAATCCTGTGTAAAATTCCATTTGTGTTTGAACCCCACAAAGTGTAACTATGTTAGAGTACACTTAATGAGTTGGCTGCATATAATTGCTTTAATTAAATAATTGAGAAACCATCAATGAAATCAAAATAAAACTGTGATAGTAGTCAAAATTTAATAGGCCCAATTTGATAGTTCTTAGTCATGAAAACTTTTATGAGAATTTTTAAATCAAATGGTATAATTATTTACTTTACTTACTTGCAGACTAAAAATTAAGTTGAGTAAGAAACAGTGAAAAATCCCTACTAGTATTTTTGGTGTTAGTAATAAAACATATTAAATATTTTCTTTTTGTCAAAATCTCTTCACATTATAGTTAGTACAATAATGAACAAATATAGAAGTCGTCATTACAATGTTTCATCTGGAGGCCTGTGGAGGCTTGAAATCATCTATGAATCAACTATAATCGAAACTTTGTACTACTGATTTATACCTAATGTATAAAAATCAAACAAAAATGAAGAATGTATAAAAAGAAGGTCAATGAAAATAATAGATGCAATTGTCTTATTAAAAGAAGCTTGTGATAAAATCACTAAGGAGAATTGGATGAGTGTGGTGGAAAAAAGTAAAAGAATAATAAAAGATTTTACCAGGACATAAAAATAGATAACATATTTAAAAATGAATTAAGTAATTAAATATATGAATGAAGGCGTCTACTGATAGTGATGAGTTTCAATCTTCATCACTGAATTAATAAATAAATAATTCAACTCTCTTGTTTTGAGCTGTGGTTGGTGGTTTGAGGTTCATTTCCTCATGTATAGCTAAATGTAACATCTTTAGATTTTTGAATTTAATTACCGAAAACTATGCCTTGATATTCAAATCCATTTATTGTAAAAATCATCTTTGGTGTATCGATTTTTTGGCATCTCTAGTGTCGAAGTGTGTAAACACTTTATTCTATTTTCCTATATCCCTTGACAACCCATGATATTACTGCATTGAAACAGGTGAGGCTGACACTGGCAGTCAAAAAGGGCGAAATAATAGGGGAATATGACTGAATGATTTTTGTTTTTAACTTAATATAACTGTTACATTTTTTTCCATCATACAAAAAAGTCAACATGTATTTTCTATAAATTTTTATAAAACGCGATATTATTGTCATGAGAGCTCTTTCTATACTATTTACTCAAGCTTCTCACAATACTACAAAAAATTTCATTGCTGCCATTAAAAATGACACTGAAACCGAAAATTTGAATATGCATTTAAATTCCAGTTTATATCACTATATTATTTATATATTTATTACGTTTTGTTTAGTAAAAATAGTTAGATTTTCTTACTCCCTCAAAATTATTATCGGAACTTTTGCTATATAATTTATTAAAAGTCACCTTTAGAAATTACAACAGGAAACTGTAAGATAATTAAAAAAGGTTTTAGATCAAAATCATTTTGTGTTTGATAGAGCATGCAAAATTGCAATTATTTAGTGAAAAATTTTTTACTTATAACTTTTTTCGCTGCCAGTTCTACACTTCAAAAAAAAATTAATAGAAATTTAATGTCAGAATATTACCTCTCCATTCACATCCTTATCTTCATTTGAGTTTGTAGAAGAAACACCACCTGAATCATCTTCAATTTTAATTGGATCATCACTCTCTAGACCATTTTTGCTTGAAGATGCTTCTGCATCAACCTGTTCCGTGCTTGACCCAGCTGCAACCACAAACTCTGTAGAGGAACTGGAAGCTCTGGATCCTACAAATATATTTGATTATATAAAATATTTAATTTTAATGACAATAGAATGAGATGCCTAGATTTAGAGTATGCCCATCACTGGAACAGAGGTAGTATGAAATAAATAAACAACACCAGTCATACAACAAAATAAATAATTTAATTGTAACAAAACTGACAAAATTTTCATAAACTAAAAATCATGTAATTTACTAAATATATTATTTTTAAAACCTACCTGAACCCCCAGGTTCCTCAGCATTCTTTTTGGCCCGCAGACATGGTGACAATGGTGTTGCTGTTTCGCCAAGACGAGCTCTGTGAAGTGTGCTCAACTTATTCTCATATTTAGCAAGCACTTCCTACAAAAAACAGATAAATTACCAATCAGGAATTAAGTGCTATTCCTAACAGCTAGTCCAATCATATTTCTGTAATGCAAAGTGAATTGACACCTTGTATCTATATTCAGATCAGGGATTCCCAAAGTGGTTGACATAAACAAAAACTGATTTTAGGAATCAACAAGGTCTAAAAACCGATCCCTAATAATGTTTCATATTTTTTTGGGGCTTTTATGAGTTAGTGTTTGGTGGTTGTTTTGTAGATATTTAAAGTAATTTGGCTATGGGGGTTTGAGGTATCACTTCATTTTGGAATAGGGGTCTCTTGCTCAAAATATTTTGGGAATCCCTGATTTAGGTTAATGAGTTCTTTTACACATATAATAAACAATTTGAAAGGAATGTATAATAATTATAACACCATCACAATATTAAATAAGTAGAATTTATTATGTAAATACTGGTATTCTCAGGAGTTACCTGCAATGGAAGATGTGCCTCTTGGAAAAGATTATTAACATTCTCATCTTCAGACTCTTCATTATCACTTGGACCTGGTGGATTTATTTCTCCTAGTAAGAAAAAACAATTAGATCCCTAAGTCAAAAATAAAACAAATTTGCAACTAAAACAAACTCATGCAAATAATAAACACAACAGTACTGTGCAATTCAAAACATACCTGCCAACTCTTTGAGTATGTCCATAACCTCTTTGGTTGCAATTGTAGCGTCAAAACCTAGGAATGCATCAGTCAATGCTTTTTCAATATCTCCATTCTTGTATGCTTCGGTGTTTTTGATGTAATCCGGTAATTTTTGTGAACAATATGTAGCAACTTCTGCACCTCCGTGTCCATCGTACACGGCAAAAAGAGATGTATTTATATCGAAGTCCAGTATAGTGTTATGTGCATCCTATAAAATGGTGTAACATAATACGATCTAGCCTAGATTAATAAAATTGTCTTGTGATTATATTAACTTTGAAAGAAATTGTATCATAAAGTTCGCCACATTAGTTCATAGCACCCCGCTATTATGATCACTACCAAAATCATAAGTAGTTACAATGTTAATGCTTATTTTAAATATCTAATGGAGCACACAATACAAAATGTGTCCGGAAGGATTGTCTAGCATAAATTACAAAGTAATTAATTTAACGCGGCGTATAGTATATATCAAACTGTAAATTTCTTTAGGAACAATAACGTACCTCTTGGTTGACACGCCATCCTTGCATTGAACTGGCGCCGCATTCGAGTTTATCATTTGATTCATCACTGGACAGTTTTTCAGTAACAGGTTCAGATAAATAGGCACCCATGTTGATTAAGTAGGTACATGAAATATGGCTGTAAAATAACTGACGCGCGAAGAACCACCAAATATCGCGGAGGCAGCAAGCAAAAGCGAAAAGCCGAGTGATACACAGATAACAAAGAGTAAAATAATGTACCGGGCTAACGGAAAGCAGAACAGACAATAATCAATTAAAACTTCGACGCATGGGGTAAAGTGGTATGGACCTAAAATGATTAAAATCTCACTACTTTCAAACGCAAAGGACAGTATTTTTATTTGGACTGCAGAGAGCGTATCTTCGACTTTTTACTTTTGTGTTGTCCCGAAAAACTACTTTTTTATTTAGTTTTTTCAACTAAAGGTTAATATATACAATGAAACTCTCAGTTTACAGCTAAATTTTCTTTGTAAGGTACCATTCTTATTCATATTGACATAGTAATTGATTGCAATATTCTTTAATATATAGAGCTGACATATAGGTAAAACATTGAAGTTTACAAAAACCCTTGAAAAAAATAGGAAAAAAGTAAAACCAGACGTCAGCACGTTGCCGCATATATTTTTTTTATATATGTGACAATGATTCTAATTAGCATGTGTACAAAATGTATTATATTACTTATACTAGAAATGCTGTTTAGGAGGATATTGTTGAAATATTAAACTTAAAAGAATTTTAGTTTATTCTTTTTTGTCATAATTAGATTTGGACGCATTTAATTCACGATTATGATGATGATAATTACAATTAGATATATTTTTGAATCTTATTATTACTAAAACAATAAATAAAATATTTTACAACAGATTTTATGGATTGTTGGATTAAGTAAATAAATACTTTATTTGTTTTTTCAAAAATCTACGGGATCGAAATAGTAGGTATATTAATAAATTTTACTCTTAAAAATAATTTGTAACATTTACATATCGATATGGCACGTTCCATACCACATCACGTTCCGTCACAAAGCACTTGTGTATTTCAAGCCTAACCTACCAGTAGCCAAAGACTAAGAACACTAATTTTATTCTGTCTAATGCATAGATTATACCTAAATACTCTATACCTAGAATTATACAGGAGTTTTGATAATGGTGGGTACTTAGATATTAGGTATCACAAACTGTGAATATCGAAGCTAGCAGCACCTATAAATGAAACATCAGTAATTAATTTCATCCTATTGCAGGATACGCTACAAAGGAAACATTCGAGAACGAGTTCGGACGAGGATTATTCATAATTTTTTTAGGCTTTACCTATGAAATGATAATTATGAATGATTTAATCCGAGTCAGGGATTACATAATTATGTAGCATGTACGTCTACATTATTTACCTAACAATGCTTGTTTAAGGACTTGCTTGTTTGAGAATTGATGCTGAGGTGTGTGTTATGAATGTATACCATTTATGAAGAACTTAAAAGGGGTTTAAGTTTACATTTTTGAAGCTTGTTTGATAAAACAAGATATATATCGATAGATATAGTTTAAGAACTATACGCACGAGTATAAGTGAAATAAGTGATTGATATTAGCAATAATAGAATTAAAATACTTTTAAGTGTTACCATTGATGTATATAATAATTCTATGTAATGTTACTATTACTTTTAGAACAGGTTAATTAGGTAGTCAATTCTGGTTATTATTATTTTTGCCGTGTTGAAAGTTTTCAGGCAGGTACAATCCATATCTCTACCGTTGTGGTCCGAAATGATTGCACTGTAAAAGGTTGCTGGTAACATAAGTAATACAAGTCATAATCTGGGATACTTTTCATCCTGGAAAATGGAAATCCTGTTTTTGCGGAAAAGGAATTAAATTTAAGATGGATATTCTGTTAAGAAGGTACCCTCTTGCTAAACAAGTTTTTGACTATTTATTATTACAACAGTTACTAAAATGTATTAGTGTTGTACTTATTTAATGTAATTTACCTATGTACATACACAAGGAAGGAAAGTACACTCTGTGCCGACCCAAGTGATCGGGATGAGGACCGGGCAATGATGACCTATGTGCACACGCAAGATAAAAAATAATGTATTCAAATTATTGAAATTTTGATACATCTTAAAAAATTGAATACATTCTCAAGTTTTATATCTAATTAAAGGGGATTTAGGAAAATCTTCAAATTCGGTAGCATTAAAAACATTAAATCAAATTAGGTGACTATGACAAATTTTGCTGAACAGAAAGCTCTAAAAAAAGAATTTTAACAATAAAAATTTTGTAAATAAAACAAAAATTGTGATTTAAATCTAGTACGTTTAATAAATTTAAAGTTACTAAAAATAAACATTTATAATAGCGTTTTATGTACCTACTTTTCGTAGTGATTTATTTTAAAATACCAAAACTTTAATATTGATTGAACCTTTTTAATATTAGGTGACCGAGGGTCCCATCCGATTAATTTGTAACAGGCCTTAAACAGTATGGTTACGCCATTGCTTTGAGGAGTAAAGTGTTATGATATGTTTTTGAAATATAAAGATGTCTTCAAAAACCTCAATCGTTAATAAGTCAAAAGGTTTTAAAATTCTACGATTGACCTCTTTAACATCTCTGACCTCTCACTACACATATATGGAGACTTAAAAAAAAACTACGTAACTAGTAAAAGACTAATAAAGAACTAAATAAAATAATCGATTATTACGGGCTTTTTGACACTGGGAAGTGCGACAGAAACTCGTATGAAACATTTGAAAAAATGTGCTGAAATCAATGCTCTGTTCTCATCAATGTCTGTATATGATGCAGGGGAATATAAAGAAATGTGTTCTCAATTTTTTTTCATATTTTATTGAATAGGAATTGACGAATATTTCTGTTTCTTCCGACCAAAGGATTGTGCTTCCTCAATCGTTTCCGGTAATTTTTTATTTAATGTCTCAGGCAATAATAATGCGCAACACATTGCAAACAACGCAAGGACACTTACTACTAAGCCCGGCAAACGTTCATCTATTGGTCGTCCCTGAAATAACGAATGTATGAATAATGAATATGAAAATATTTTTTAATTACAGCAGCACATACACGATAGTATAAAATATTCCGTCCACAATACTATTGTACTCGTTCACCATAATTGTTTCTTGAAAAAAAAAAATTACGTGCATAATTGTTATCGATGTACTTCTGTCAATTTATGGGATTTTTTTATGTTAATAGCCGACAAACGAGCAGACGAGCCACCTGATGGTAAGTGGTCACCGTCGCCTATGGACATCGGCAAGACCAAAGGTATCACTGATGCGTTGTCAGCCAGGAAATGAGAAAAAAGTTAGAAAGAAGGTATTGGCTCTCAAGCTCCCAGCCGGAACACGACGAGTCGTTTGGCGGCTGACTCAAGCAAGAGGGTGGTAGCTAGCCAGGCAGGCTTCACGGAAAGATAATAATACCAGTAATAATATTAATGACTTAATAATAATACTGTTAATATAATCCTTACGCGAATCCCTACCACCAAGCAGGCTGGCTTCTGTCGCCTCTTACGACACCCTGTTCTGCCAGCATGGGATTGGGGGGAGTATTCTAACCCGCCCCAATATGGACGAAATATTATTAATTCCTTTGTTAAAAAAAATCGCAAAAAATATACAATGAGTAATTCGGTGACAGAGTTTCAGCAGCACATCCTCTAACTTGACAAGTGTAGGCGCTGCTACATCAAATTTATTAGTCTTGGATGTCTAATGGTGAGTTTTTTCGGCACTTTTTGCCACTGTAGACAATGCATATTTGTGTTTGCACATCAAAATACTCGAACTAATAAAGCTGTGACTCTTTAGTCGACTTTGTTTTCGATGTAGTAGCTTACTATAGTTAAGATAGTAGCGGACCGCCCCGACTTCATTCGAGTTAAAAAACTATACATATAATATATACCGTATTCAAAGGGAATAATGTACCTTTCAAGAAGTAAGAATTTTTTCAGATATACAAAAATTCACAAAATTCGTTCTTCCTCTTTATACTATTAGTATAGATTTATCTAGATTACATTGTGTGACCGAAATGAATCTCTTTCTGCGAGAATACCAATAATTAAACATAGTTTGTTGTTACAGTAAGCAGTAAATTGTTTCTTATTGAAAAATACACGTTGCTAAAACCCAACAGCTAAAAGAATAAAGTGGGATAAACTTTGTAACAAAAAATAATTACCATGTTTTAGTGCGCCTACGATTTGTGAATGTAACAATTGTGTCTCGAAGTGAAGTATAGGCGAGTGTTATAAAATATAAATTTGGAATTTTACAATAAACGCGAGTTCAAGCTTAGTAATTAAAAACAAAATACCATGATATATCTATATTATATTACATGTGTTCGTAGGAGGTATAAAGGAAAGTGGAATCTAGTTAATCTAACCTAAAATAATCTACTGATTATAAGACGCGATGAGTACAGTAATCATGTTTTAAAAATATTTAAACATTTCTATAGGCAAGGGATTTTAAATTTAACTTACCAAAAATAATATATATGGAGCAGTAACTGAGCCGAGACTTGCGAAAACATTACCCAAAGACAATCCTGACTGGCGCATGCAAGTGGGGTACAATTCCATTGCGAATAAATTAGCAACAAAATATGTTATAGCGTTAAAAAATCTTATAAAGATATTCAATGTAGTATCTATCCATCCGGCTCTTATCCAGGAATAGGAACCTGTAATAACACAAATTAATTTACTTAGTACGTAGTTGTATTACGTCCATTATTACTGGCTAGTATACTCTTTAGTCTTCTCAGTTGTAACCAGAAGACCAAAAATTTGTTCCCTTTAAATTCGATAGGAAAATAAATATACGCAACCAGCGATATAATACACTATACTTATACCAGAGTATATTTAGTTTAGACCTTATATTCATCGATTACCGTAAATTTATACTTTATTGTTTGGTTTTTGAATTCATAAGCGAAGAGTTTTCTGTGTTTGTGTGTGTGTGTGTCTTTGTTTGTGACTGGTGTTGAAGTGTGTATTTGTTAAGTGTCACAAAGAGTGCAGAACTATTTTGGCGTGAATGAACCAATGAATCCTGACACGTAACACTAATCATAAAATTTGTAACAGGGTCGATTCTGTACATGAGAATTGGGATGTAAGATGGAACTATTTGGGGTGTAAGGGACTCCATTCATCATCGAGTCCAAGCCTTCTCTCCCCTCCCTCCCCCTGTAGGTGGCGCACCTTGTTGAATAACGGACGAGGCTGTGTCGAGTGGTCCCTTCTGTTTTAGGTCGCTGGTCTGTGTACCACCCAGTGTAATACCAGCGGTATTTGCATGGTGGCAGATTACTTTGCCCGACTGTCTAGTTACCACCCCCTTTCTAAAATCGACCATGAAATGTTTCATACGTATTTCGATCGCAGTGTTGGGGAGAAAGTAATAATGCGAGTACCTTTGGTGTTACTGAAATCTATGTGCAACGGTGACCACTTACCATCAGGTGGCTCGTCTGCTCGTTTGTCAACTAGTTACATACAAAAAACCTATATTATGTATCAAAATCTAAGATACTTGTCAATCTGGGAAATGGATCTGCTTCGGCGGAATTTTCCAATGCGAAGAACAAGTTGGATTGTTAGTTAACAATAACAAAACACACATTATTACTTGTTTTACGAATAGCTAACAGAAACCAGGCTGCTGACATCATAAAAAACGACAATCCACTTGTGTATCGCCGCCCCAAGCGGTCTGCAAGCCAAGCGCATACAAAATTGGCGGGTATTTCGGAAAGTGTCTGCCAGCAAAGCTCCAAGAAAGGATTTTCATCAGAGTTGTTACCAATGCTTATTACTTGTAACGTAAAACACGTAGTTCCGGTGGTCCTACAAATATTTAATAAAAATATTATTATATAAACTACTGCTGCTTGATGGGAGCTACATATTCATAAATAACGGGTGCTTCCTATTGTTTGCGTGCATTTAAAATTGTTCAGGTATTAACTGATATTCTTACAGATAACAGTGTTCCTTGATCAAATATGTTTTTTTTATCTTGATGAGACATTTTGTAATTGGTAAATGCAACTGTAAGATTTGTTATGCAGATAACCCTGCTGCAGACCTCAAATATATGTAGCCTAGGAATTAATGTCAGATGGCCTGATCGTTGTGCCTGACGTCCTCATCACAAATTATTCGTTTACGGGCAACTTTAATGCTAATATCAATATGCAGTATGGTTTGTACAAAATAGGAATGTTATGGATATGTAATTTCGGGTCTGGATACGGATAAGGATATATGAATAATATTTTATGGGTTTCGATTACGGTTACGGATATGAAATTATTTCCGACTATCCGATTGTTTCGGATAATTTCGGTTATGGATATTAGATGATTTAGGAATCGGTAAAATATATTAATAATATATTTACAAGGTAACACTAACTTTATTTATAGGTATTACCTGGTATTATAATCATAGAAAAGAAGAATAGCCTTAAAAATTTCATTATAAAAACTTTCTAAAAGTGAGAGCGGCGCGGCTAGTATATCAGCTCGACCGGCAAAAACCTGGCATAATGTGTTTCATGTATACTCTGTCCCTATCCGAAATTATTTGAAACCTTTTTATTAGATTCGGTTACGGTTACGGAGCTCCATAACATCCTTAGTACAAAATCAACAACTAGTAATAAGCTGGTTAAAAAACACTATTCAATAAAATTATTGTACAAAATTTAGCTTACCATAAACATAGTTGCAATATGGTATTGATTGCCAATCTAGGAGTAGAAAAAAATGCTAAAGGTCCGAGTGATGTTGTATCAGTTTGTGGCATGTATGATAAAATTTCTTGTTCAGTTACCGATTTCAAGCGCTTATGATTTTTTTTAGCGATTTGCTTCAATCGTTTAACACACTCTTTTGTTTTTCCATTACTATACTGCCAACGAGGTGATTCAATAATACTCCTGCGACAGATCCATTATTTATATTAATAGGTAAATCGAATAAAATAAGCGTCAATAACAGAAAAATATACGTACCATGAAAATAATAAGAATAGTCCAAGAGGTGAGGTGGTGACAATCATAGATGTTTTCCAATCCCTCAACCACCAATATAGTAAAGCCATCAAAGACACACCTACGCATCCTGAGCCAAATCGTATAGAAGTTATCATAGATCTCCGTTTAGAAGAAGTTATTTCTACAGATATAACATTGGCACTTTGCATTACTGACCCTGTACCAAAAGAAGAGATCATACATCCACTTAAGAAAACTATGTAAGATTGCCCCGACGCTATAGAGATAATACGCCCAATTAAAGTAAGACCTAACGTTATAATATACGTAGGTCGTCGGCCATATCTGAAATAGATTTGAAATAAACTTTTATTTAGTGCTTACTTTAAAAGTAGTTACTAAAGTAAGACCACTGTTTATAATATGGCTGTTTGTTATAACTGTTTACATCAATATAATGAGCACAAAAACATAGACTATTACAAATATCAATATAGTTTGTCATTTTTAATTTTTAAGATTATCTTGAATGTTTTGAATATACGAAATTTTAGCGGTTTACTTGGTCTCCACACATTTAAGCGTCCCACCAATCTGCTGTGCTTGTTGTGCATCCTGTTGTTCAGTGAATGAGGCAACGTGGCCGTGCTTTCAATTAATGAACAATATACATTGAGTAGCGACCAATTTAAACCCGACGTAAACCTTACCTGCTTGGCTTGCTAACATTCTCCTTTTAAAATCAACTGTGAATTATATTATAACCTGTTTTGGTTCCAAAATTGGTGCATCAGTTATTAATACGTGTGGCCGTGACCATTTTAGTATCAGGTATTAGTAATAATTATATTGAAAATTAAATTAAAATTTAAAAAATAATTATAAGCTTAATTCAACAGGAATCTGACATTAATATACAATATGTGACTGAGAATTGAAACTTATTGATTGTACCTAATTGGAACAGAGTTACGAAACTTGTTAGTAAATTGTGGAATATTTCACAAAGTTAATGAATATAGACTACTTAGTACTAATTACTACATTGGACTATTTTTATACTTACGTTTAAATTTCTAAGTTGGTTGTACGTGTTCGCGCTTTATAGTGGGTACAATGATTCAAAGAAAAGGCCTTTGAATTCGATAACTTTTAAAAGTCAAATTTAAATTGAGGTATAATGTGATAGCCGTTAGGTTCGACGGATATGAATGATAATTTTGTTTTATGAGCGTCACACAACACTTTACGCCTGGAACTTTTTGTTAAGCAAAGTACTATATAGGCTGCATTGCGCAAATATTATATAGGCACATACAGTACGTTTATATATTATTCTAAAACGTTTTCTACGAATGTCGATGACCGGTGGATACCAGTAAGGTATTCGTAATATAAAGTTGAAATTAAATATAGATAAATGGATTTTAACTCACCTATCGCCTGTCCAACCGAAAAACAACGATCCGATCAGTTCCATTATTTTGCTATACGCTAAAATATTAGGTATGTATATCTCTTTGTTACACACCCAATTTTTTTCTGAAGAAACCGTGGACTCATACCATATTTTGTCATATTCATATTCATCACAACCTAAAAAATCATTTATTTTCATCTTTACTTTGTTTATTCCTATTACAATTATATTCCCTTTTGCAATATTAACCATTGATAAAATAATATGAGACCGATGGATTTATCCTAAATACTTACTCCGAGTTAAATTATTTACACCTGGATTTAAATATATAAGGCAACTATCAAATTTTATTTTGCCATAGATATTTTCATACCTGTAAAATCATTCGATTATTGATTCTATAATTAAAGAAGGAAGTATTTTTTTATGTAACAGTAATTTATGGATGTATTTTCAAATTACTGTGTTATTAAATTTGCATGACTTACGGAATATATTTCAGCTTCCAAGCTTCGTCGGTTACATCTTGTGTCTTCTCTGGTAATTTGCAGGTATGTGGAATAACAGTTAGGGCTAATATCATATGCAGGGAGATCGCCGACCACAAAGCTGAAAGCGCTATGTTATATATCAAATCAAACTTCTTCTGAAACTTTCCCTCTATTCCTACTTCTAAAAGTGCACGATCGTAAGCAGAATCCATTCTTGTTAATAAGTATAAAAATTAAATCATTTAACTTCCTTTCCCTTCAAAGATTTTGACAGAATATGTTATTACTAGAAAAGCTAAGAACGAAGAAGTCTACCTACACTATCTTATTATCACATTTACAAAGTATGCTCATATTTCATCATAATCAAATGTATAAAATACATTAAGTTTTATTTGGACAAGAGACATTTATCTCTAAGGTTTCGTTGTCATTGCAAATATACAGTAGAGTTGATAAAAGATTAATGGTTTATTATAATCATTACCGTGTAAATTTTACACGAATAACATTTTAACACAATTATAAATGTGTCGGATAAATTACAAAATATAAGAAATGTATAATAGATTCGTAGTAGAAAATTTACTTCAATTCGACCTTAACTTTACGAACAATAACCAGTAAGCACCACATGATATACATAGGTACATTTAATTTACATGGTTACATGAAAAAAAAGAAAACATAATTCAGTCATAAATTATATGCCGAAAACGTCGTTGATCTGCCTTTACTGGTCTTAGTGGTATGTCGGGTACTCGTACCAATAATGGCCAGTTATAGGAAATATGTTTTAATAAAGCAACCTCCCAATTATTATTTTTTGCCATACAATTTTTTGTAACAAAAAAAAATATTAAAATGAAATCTTCAGAACACTTACGCCTAAGTTTACAAATTTTATCCGTATAGGAAATAATTATTAATCGTTTTCCAAATCCATATTATCATAGTAGTTGGTGCTGTTGAATTTTCTTTATACATAAAGGATTTATTATACCAACAAATATTTAACAAATTTCTTATCTATCTCAGGTGGCAATCAACTCAATAGTTTTAAAAATAATAAAGACAGATTACTTGATTTATTTATCATAAATATACAAAACTGTAAGTCATTACTAGCACCAGTGCCACTAGTGCCCTTAGATAAATGTCACCCAGCCTTTTATATACTAATATCTTTCCTTAATAATTTCATACCATTACAGATTAAATTAAGCCTCGTATAGAATATAACTACAAAAATTAACGAAGATTTGAAAAATATCGATTGGAATGAAATATTTACATATAAAAATGTTGAACATATGATATCTGCTTTTTACGAAATATTTTATTCTATTATAAGAAAACATGTTCCCACTAAAATAATTAAAGTCTCTCAGTACCCAGTGTGGTTCTCGCGTGCTCTTGTACATATGTATATTTTAAAACAAAAATGAATCTTGGATAAAATGGAAAAAAATAGGGTAATTTGAGTGATGAAATTGAGTTTTCTATGTACAGGGAAAGATTTAAATTGGAATCTCATAATTGTTATAGGAAATATTTAATTTCTGTAGAGTGTAGTATACAAAATAATACAGTGTGTCCCTCGATAAGGTGCAACCCCGAAAACAGGTGACATAAGACCAAAAATTATAGACGAAAATGGGTATTTCTTTTATTACTTGTTATTTTTTTATACGCCAATTAACATTTTATCTCGTATTCTGGACCCTATGTACAAAATAAAATATTTCTCCTAAAGTAACGGGCCGATTTTGATGAAATAAACGAAAAATCAGTGCTAAGTATCTAACGATGATGATAAAATAAGAAGCGGCAGATAAAATGTCTCTCAGGACTTAATTTTTATTAATAACTGTGAAGAAAAAGGATTTTTTCACACTATTTTCTTAATAAACTCAAATTTTCTCGAAATTATCATCATGTTAGTTAATTTTATAATTTATCATTATTCCTCATAGTATTAGCTTTCAAATAAAAAATAAATCAACATTGTGTCTCATTAAATATGGTAGCTACGAATTCCTAAACAAAACGGAATAAGCATGATAAAATTTATTTACATCGAATGGTTGACATTTAGATGTGACCGCATTTCCTTTTTTAGAAAAAAGCTTAAATGGCACCCAAACAAACTTGACTGGGATACATTTATTTTTTACTTTATACTGTGTGCTATTCAGTCCTAACAGTCTGTCTTACTTAAAATAACAGTTTAAATTTAGTGGTTTAACGTATGATTGCAATTTTCACTCAAGTGAAAACTTGTTCTTAAGAACTCCTTCAAATTCTTTCTGTTTCTACCATAAATCTTTCTCTGTCTTGCGGTACAATTGTAGCGCATAGACATAGAACTCCCTTCCTGTTAATACCAGATTCTGTCCTTCGCTAGATTCCTTTAAAAAACGGGTTACAGAATATTATATATTAGTTTAAGGGTTTCCGTGACTGCTTCCTATCCTATGTCTTTTTCCATTTTCAATTTGTTTATAAGTATTTATCTTTTTGATTTTTTTTCCTCTGACATGTTCCAATAGGTTTTCTAGAAGTAATCCATAAGTTACGGTATACAATAAAGTGTTACTAAGTAAACAGGACACCAAAGGAAAGACGAATGAGAGTGGTGTTATTTATAAATGCGATGGTAACAAAAATAGGGTTGCTTATTTACACTTATGTACAAATGTAGGGTCGCTACAAATAAGATAAAAATGAAAACCTCAACGTGGTTTCTTATTTTTTTATGTCTTTTAAAAATGATTCTTACTTATTGCTAAATAACACTAGTTAACATTTATCTTTTTTCAGCTTAGAACTTTACGTAAGGCTTTTTCTTATTAGAGTTAATTTTTTGGTTTAATTTACAAATAAATAAACAAAATCATAAATGGTTGCTTGTGTACTTTTTAGGTTCTTATAAGATGCTTATTTTTTTTTCCTCAGAGAAGATTAACTACCGTATTATCACAATGATATGCACTTGTCCTTGTGTAAATCGTAATCTATGGTAAATATCGCAAATATTTCTATAAAAAAAATCAGTTTTTTTACTGAGTTTAAGGGTGAAAATCATTCAATTTTATAAAATTAGTACTCATGGTTTTTCTTAGCAGACTAGTACCCATTATTGTTTTACCGTGTTATTTTTTTTACTCATTTTTAATAAATAATTTTTGACTAAGGAACAAAGAAATAAATATTTACAGCAATAAAATTGTTCATTTATATGAACCACCAGCCTCCACATTACTAAGCTAAATTACCACCCAATTAACAACATAAGGTCACTCAATACAGTGATATGAATCAGAGCGTTACATTGCTAGCTAGTAATATTACTAGCTAGTCTGTGCTTTTCCTTGCTTGTCTGTGATATGTATGTAAGTATCGATTTTGATTTGATTGACTATTCGCACGAAATTTTTGTTCCTTTGAGGAGTCGTACCGTATAAAATGTATTTTCCTGAGTGTTGTTAGAGCCGTGATAAATTGTTATTCTACATCTTAGTGTTTAATGTCTAAAACATGATGATCGGTGAATTGGAATTGGAATAGAAATATTATAATCCGGCACTGTGCTCCGAACAGTATTACAACTTTGGTTTTGGTTCGGGTGGTGGCCATCGAAATAGATTGGCTTCCTAAAATGTCGGGCGATCACAAAACATTGATAAAGGGCAGTCCGTCACAATATGTGAAGTTAAACGTAGGAGGAACGTTGTTTTATACAACTATTGGCACTCTGACAAAAAGCGATAACATGCTACGAACGATGTTTAGCGGCAGAATGGAGGTTCTCACGGATTCTGAAGGTATGAATATCAATGATGTTATCATATTATTAAACTTTTTATTTACATTGCGTGAGGTTATAGTCTATAGACACAACCACTTTTTTACAATTAAAAAAGCTCGATAACATATTGGTAGCACAATTGATAAATTTGATTACATTATTTCTGTATTCCACCAATTTCTACACTCTCGGTCTCTGTACTTTCTCTATAACATATTACATTGGTTCTAAAAAAGAATTAATGAGCAATGGCCTGGCACATTTTTATTTTCAGGATGGATACTAATTGATCGCTGTGGCAAGCATTTTGGCACAATATTGAATTATCTTCGAGATGGTACAGTTGCTCTACCTGATACCTATCGAGAAATTACTGAGCTGTTAGCTGAAGCGAAATATTTTCTGATTGAGGAGCTCTCAGATTCATGTCAGCAGGCGTTGACTAAAAAGGAGCGTGAAGCTGAACCTATATGCAGGGTACCTTTAATCACTTCCCAGAAAGAAGAACAACTTCTTATCTCCTCAACTACAAAGGTAAATGTATGTTTTATAAGCATTCATATTTTTCTCTTAAATTCAATGGCCTCAATAGTTAATAACCAAGGTACATACTTGTTTTAAGTTAAATAAGTACATTATATTAGGGTTGCACAGCAGTTCTCTTGTAAATAAGTGATTTTGATGAAAAGGCTCTACTTACAACGTAGGAGATCCAAGTTTTTGAGAAATATATATATATACATTAAGCCTTTATTTAAGAGCAAGTTAGTTTTCTTGGTTAGTTTGCTCTATAAATACATAGGCCTCATTTAAGGTTTGCCAACATTATCTACTGTCTTTCTAGTATGTCTATTATATAGGTCAGTTATTTTTCCTAAATTGTTGGATCACCTTCTTCATGTAACTCTTTTGGGATCATTACCTCTTTCAGGCATTTATTACTTGTTTTCTAATTCCAATTTAAATTAACTTCATTGCTATGACAGTGAGAATCAATACATTCTTTGAAGAATAAGTTGCAGCATGGTCAGGAGAGTGTGGAGAGATCATTCCTTGTATTGTCTAATAGATAATGGTCAGTTTTGCAGTATGCCCAATTATTGTTTTGTACAAGCAGACAGCTTGAGCAGTCGCTCAATCTCGATTATATACAAATTTTCTGTCATTGTTTGCTATTGTAAGTAATACACATTGGCAGCAATTTCTTGGTTTTGAATTTAAGAAGTTGTAGTGGATAACACTTCAGGAGTCAATTGTTTTGGGCGAGTTTTGATTGTTTTTCCAGAGTAAAGCCATTTCAATTAATGATTCCAATTACCATACAGGATCCATTTGATATCACAAGTGATGATAAAATTTAGAATCCTCACATTAATGTGCCACTCTTGACTACACTTGACACAAGTTTACTTTTGAGGTTTTTTACTTTCCTAATTTGACAGGATTTTTTTAATATTTTTTACTTACACCGAAAGCTTATGAGTCTGCTACTACTATGGTTTTTAATTCTTTGTAATTGACATGTTAAGGTCATTCACATTTCCAGAACGAAAACGTTGAGAGTAAAAACGTGACTTCCGTTAGCCAGTGATTGTTTCAAACACAATTAATTCTGGGAGCTATATCTGAAACGCTATATTGCGGCAGAATTATTCCGAGAATACCCTGATATTTTATCTTTTTCATAATCGGGAACAGAAATATGTTAGTTTGGAATACAAACCCTATTCATAAATTCTGCCGCTGCTATAATAAACGCGGTGTCCGTATCGGTATTCCGGTCCTACGACCGATATTAGGGAACAATTGACGCATCTATTTTGTGAAAATAGTTTTATAAAAATCCAATTATTACAAACACATCCTCCCTTCGCTTCAGTAAACATACGTGTTACGTTTACAAATGCCACCTGCACACGTAACATTGTTATTGTTAATAGCAGAACTGTATTTGAGAATGGTTTCGTCGTGGGTGGAGAAGTAAAATTCGACAAGGAGGAATTGAATATGTTAACATAACGCTTTATTTTATGTACATTCCAAGTATTTTTAAACCTATTCTGATTGACATAAAATTTGTCCTAAAATTAACAATAATGTTGGGTTGCTAAAAGTTATTAATTTCTATCAGACGAACAAAATATTTTCCTTTTTGTTGCTACAAAATAATCAGCAACGTCTCTTACATAAACTACGATGGGGACAATAAGCGAACTACGTTGTATTTTTGTCAATGAACTGTGTATAATGTGGCCAAATTAAACGCATGCGGATCGAGTACGATGGTAATCCATAAACGTTCAAGTGGACGTGGACAGTTAGTCAATCGGCAACCGTATATAATAATATGAATATTTAAATATGCTAAAAATGTAAGTGTAAAAAAAATATTGCATAATATTTGTTATACTTACTGAAAATAGATATTTCATTTTTTGTCACTTTAATCGGTGCGCTTTTTAACTACACAACGTTTTGGCAATGCAAAACAACTTCAAATCGCGAACGAAATTAATACGTCCTGTGTTCGCGTTGGTTTTCCTTTAGCCTTTTAGCACCAATGAGTAGTTGCCATTTTGTTTATTTAATGACATAGTTGCTACGCAGTAATATAATAAGTCTATGTAGGGAACCGTTACCCTAGTTCTATGAATTATAACCATATTTTTTTATAATAACTGCAGAAAACCAGTCAGAACTTCATTAACTATTTACAGAATGTACATACTGACTTTATATTTCTTGCTCCACGGAAACAAACATTTCTCGGGTTGAAAACTATATTATAAAATTACCCATGATATACATTGCTAATATGTCATCTATCATCTAAATCTGGTCAATAATATGTGCATCGGACACAAACAGTCAAGAGGAAAAAATTAAAGAAAAAAAAAACCATGCCTCTACATCAATAATGAAGCTGATCTACTGTAAAATTTTCAAAAATAAAACATGTTTCATAACATTTTTCCCCCTCGTTACACTGTTATTATTAGTTTAGATTAATATTATTATCATTACAAAATATATACTTACTATTATTTTTAATAAGACGATCGATTTTTTTTCCACATCGTACTTAGCATCGGAAGTTGAAAATCGTGTCTTAATTTGTAATAAATTTGGATTTGAAGTTTTAAGGTCAACTAAAAATATTTGAGATCATACTTAACACTATTGTATACTTAATATCACATTGCATCACAGCGACAATCTATTTTTAATAAGTTAGATAATATTGTATTTGGAATCTTTAATCGTTATTTAATATGAAATATATTTTTTGCAGCCTGTTGTCAAGTTGCTCATTAACCGGCATAATAATAAGTACTCTTACACTAGTACTTCTGATGACAATTTGTTGAAAAACATTGAGCTTTTTGATAAATTGTCCTTGCGCTTCAGTGGACGAGTTCTATTTATAAAGGATGTGATAGGCTCAAACGAAATCTGCTGCTGGTCTTTCTTTGGTCATAGTAAGAAGTGTGCAGAAGTGTGTTGCACATCAATTGTGTATGCAACTGATAAGAAGCATACTAAAGTGGAATTTCCTGAGGCCAGAATCTATGAAGAAACATTGGGCATTTTGTTGTACGAGAGCAGAAATGGCCCTGACCAGGATTTAATTCAGGCAACGTCATCTCGCGGCGCCGTCGGTGGACTATCCTGCACAAGTGATGAGGAGGAAGAACGCTCGGGTTTGGCTCGACTCAGGTCCAACAAGCAGAATAATCAGTCTTAGCGGTTACAGTCGGGCTTGGCACGCCTCCGGAATTCAAAACGGACGAATGTTTGATACCAAGCCAGTGTCTCTTTTCCATTTTGCTGGCTACCATGCTTTGACATGTGGGTTTGAATGGATTTTAGAATTTGTCTGTACTTTTTGCTCGACAATGAATGTGCATAGACAAAGTGAATAACAGAAAGTAAAGTGTTTGGAATTGGGACTACTTAATGAACACTTTTTCAATTGTGTCTACTTGTCTTATGTGTTTAGCAAGTAGGAGTATAAAGTAGTTACTAAATGTCTACAATTATAGTGCATTGAAGTGTCTTAGCCAAATTCTCACATTGTTTCTCAAAGATTTTATTAAAGTACAATTCTAAAGTTTCGGTCTCTATCTATCTTGTGAATTTCAGTAGTTATTTTTTACTGTTAGCTAAAGTAGGATTCATAACATAACTGTATGCTCCATTTTGCAATTTTAATCATAAACAAATTGAAATCAATTGTCAAATTGTAAATTATAATAAATAATTCACTTTCTATATTTAAAACTAGTTAAATTGTATATGTACAACATGTAATCACTAATGCATTCATAGTTCAATCGATATAATACTTCATATGCAGCTCAAGAGTTTTGCCAAATTAATGTTGTACTTTTTTCTAAGTAAATGTTGATCAAGCTCATTTATATTTACATACTAATTAACTATATACTTATAATAAGAAGTGAAGTAGTGGAGTGAAAGTATTTGATTGCAGGGATATTGTTCTTATGATGGTTAATCTACATTATCAATATAGTTATTTGACATAAAGACATTAATATAACTGTTATTTAAGATAAATAAATTATATTAGGCACAAAATAGTATTATATTAAGTAAAAAAGGTAATGTTCTTGTAGTGGATTGAAGTTTCATAATATTGTTCAGTGAAGTAAGTGTCTATTATCAACTTAGTATAAATCTGGAAGGCATTGTAATATGTTGGTTAAGATCATGGATAACAATGAAATATGAAAGTTGATCTCATCTGTTTGTTTATAATCACATTAATTTTAATAGTTGCATTTCAATAAGAAGAAAATAATTTTTATTTTGGGTTTCTCAATGGTTTTTAACAAGTCATAAAATTTCTACTTACCAAAGACTATCATTTATGAAAAAAGCATTTATAATTTGTTAGATTAGGTCTATGCTTCTTAAACCTTTAAAATGTAGGAAATACAATTGTTAATTTAATAATAACAATGTGGACAGCTTTATCTAAAAAAAAACTATTTTCTTATGTATAATGACATACTTATTTCTTTCCATTGCCCATAAAATATAAGGAAAAAATAGTGATTTACAGTATTATGTCAACTCCTGTTTGTAAAACTTATGATTAATCAATCAGTAATTACACAGATATGTGATGCAGATTTTTGACTGTTTTATAAATGATCTAACGTGAATAATTAAAATTAATTTTCGTTTTCTTTATGCATCTTACATGTTAGAAGTTAAATTTTGTAGAATAACTTTCAGCAGTGTGAGTTTCAAGTGAATGGACTAGCTAGTGACAAGATATTTTTTATGAGAAAATATACTTGGAGGTATTTAAGGATGATTGCAAAACTTGTAACACTATATTATTCTGTCTATATGCAATTACAAAAGAAGGTATTGGAGTGTATTACAATTTGGCTTTAGGTTTAAGAAAATCCTTAAATTTTACCTACAAAATTTCATCTTTATCTATAGATAGTCTTAAATCTCAAAAGTAGTTATTGCAGCAAAAATCTTATTGTAGAATAACTGTAAATTTTATCTATTCAGTATATGTATGTTCTTAATCAACAAAATATATGCTCACTGTTTAGCTGTCAATGCTTGTTTTTATTTGTCATTTAATTTTAAAATTGTATTTACTAGTTACATCACTAATTTTTTTTATATTCCAATCACAATGCAACATGGTAGGCACTTATATAAATTTTTGAACTTTTTACAAACATAATTACTCAGTGGTGGATTTGTATTGTGTTATGTTGTCATACCAGCAGCACTCATTAACACTGGTAGACTACTTTTGAATTGTTGACCTTAGGGCAAATCTACCAGTGCAATTGCCTATTAATTTATTTTAGTTTTATTTACTTAAATACATTTTGTGTTGTAAGGCCCTTCTTCAAGCCAACTTCTGTGTATGAAACAGCCTGCTTTGTCTTGCTTAATATGCTGACTAGGCAGTGCCACCAGGTTTGTATCGAATCAAAGAAATTATATTGCTCTTCAAAATACATAATTTGTACAAAGTAATGGGCAAAATATTTAAAGAACAACATTAATTTCAATAGAAAATATTAGAGAAACCCATACCTAAATCTGAACTATAAACCAAACAGTTTATATTTATGGTTGCATAAAATTTAAATAACAAATATAAATAAAAATTGTAGACTGAGGTAAACCGTTATGGATATCCATAAGTCATGAAGCTAATAGAAACTGTGGGGTAGCCAATTAAAATTGGTTCCACCATTTCTTTTCTTGGCTAGCAACCTGCACCTGGTGTTGGAGATGTGCATTGGTAACTGTGATCATTTGAAGGATGTTATAAAAAATATGGCAAACTGTTAGTTGTATTTTGTTAGGTGAAAGGTAGGTTAAGATTTTCATGGTATCTTTGAAATATCAACATAGGCTGTGATGGTGAATAACTATGGGAAACTAACATTTAATAATGTGATAAATAATCAAATTTTTTTAGAATTAACAAGTAATAAATCCTAAACTATATTTTATTGCACTTCAACAGAAATTGTCTTGTAACATTTAAGGCTACACAAAGGTAAACCAGTTTTAGAACAATTATATTTTTTGATATTTCCACATCCACTCGCACCACACAGCTTAGGTTTTGGAATATCTATAGGTGACTTAGTTTCCAATGGATATGGAACACCAGGTGGCATTGATAGAGATATTTCATTGGTATTATTTTTGTAAATTATCATAGGTTCTATTTTTCGGGTAGGTTTGCCTTTTTGCATGTTTTTTATATTTTTGGATTCCTGCTTTTTAAGTAATCTGTCCATTGTTTTCTTTTTATCTTTCTCTCGTTTCTCATCAGCCAACTGTTTCCGTTTCTGAGATTTCAAAGCTGCTTTCTGTATAGCTTCTGCGGTCATAACTTTTTCTTTATATCCAGATGGCAAAGCTAGTAACACTTCTCCACCTGGACTTGTGTCCTTGTCAGTGCCCCTCTCATACATAGCCCTCTGTCTTGCTGTCATCATTTTTGGGTCTTTGGGTTTTATTTTTTTAAGTTCTTCATCCACCTACAACAAAAAAATATAGTTAGGACATATTTACAAGCTCTTTAATATTGCTCTTCATATGTAATATAATTTATAACTGCATAACAAGGGTGTACTCTACAGTGTAATAAAAGTACAAATATGCAACAGCAATTTTAAAAAACAAGCTTAGGAACAACTATTTATGATAATAGTGTACTTAGTTTTAGTACCCCAGGTAAAAAAAAAAATTTTGGTTTCCCTTATTTCTCTGCAAATCATATGATCTAGAAGAAATTTAATACATTTAGTCATTGTATGCTTTTCCTTTGCATATGAGTGGAATTGCTTTTTTGTAGTTTGAGACAAATCAAAGCAAAACTATAATTAAATCAATTTTATGAAGTAAAATGTACCATTGTCATAGTCAATAAAATATATATTGTTTACTCACTTCTTCTAGTTTGCCCGACTTAATAGCGTCAAGCCATCTTTCTTCTTCACTTGAGGTACCACTGTCTTTGCCTTTAGTTTTCTTTTTTTTAGGTGCTACTTTGGGAGGTGTGCTGGAGGACGAACCCGGAATAGATTTACGAGAATCAGAAGACGACTTCATTGTCTGCGCCTTCAAGATGTCTGCAGCAGAAGTTCCGGGTGTGTCTTTTCGGGCCTTCGATTTGTATGGTTTATCAAGAATGTCTTCGTATGAAACATCAATAGAAGAGTCAGTCTCGTAGTCGTTGTCTAATTTTCGTTTCTTGTGTTTCTTATGTTTGTGTCGCTTGTGTTTCTTTTGTGGAGGAGTATCTGGAAAATACACTGTATTCAGATCGAATTTAATGACCACTGAAAACTAAGAAATCGTGTACGTACCAATAACAATTTCTTCTTCCGATGTACTCTGCTCGCGTTGTCTGCGTACCATGTTGGTAAGTTATTTGTGAAATTATGTTTAATATAAAGTATCTAAATGATAAAACACTCAGTTTTTGTTAGATCACGTAATTTGTAAATAGTACGTTAATTGACAAGCCAACATTGACAATCTGGTAGTGACATCTATAGATTTTTTTTCCTTATAATGGCGTTGGCTTAGGTACGCTCAGCCAAAGACATCCATAGATTATACACTTGTGAAATCTAACGTTAGAAAAGTTAACAATAAAAATAAATGGTTCGCGATAGCTAGAGTACGATATTGCTCGACCAAAATTGAAAACATATGTTACTTTAATCTTCCTATTATTACTTTTTATACATTAAAGTATATTTATATGAAAAGAAAACGGGAGAATAAATCAAAATACCAACTTAAGCTTTTTTCACTAGCACTGTAGGTTTTTGGTGAACGCAAATCTACTAAATAAGTAGAAATCTGTTAAATGTGGTTACACTGCCAGTAGAATAAACCTCTCCAGATTCATACCTACGGACACGTGTAGTCATAATATTTTTCTCGGTATGTATTCCGACCTTTAAGTTCGGATAATGTGTATGCTAAAAAGTGATGTATTCTCGGATCAGCTTTAGTAGCGGAAAAGGAAATCTCTCGTTTACTTAGCGAGTAGCTTGTAGGTAGGTACTTGAGTGAATTTAGTTGTAGCGATATTGTTTAGTTAAAATGGAAATTAACATTTAGATATATTTCTAGAATATTATGCGTATAGAATACTATGCTTTTTTCGTAATAATGTTTACAGTTTAATTTTTAATACGTATGGTGATTTTGTCAAAATCGACACTTCCCCGAATTTTGAATATTTTTTCCATTCCAAAAATGGAGGTAGAAATGAGATACTTACGACATACAATAAATTGGTTGAAAGGTAATGTATATAGAAAGAAAAATTTGTGTAAAAATGGTGATTATAATTTTTTACGGGAATAAAATAAAAAAATGTAGGAAAAAAAGTTGGTAAGATGTTTTTTGCAAGGTAGCAGATTTGGGCAAGACACTAAAAGTTTGTGCATCTACCGAAAAATTGGTACAGTTGGTAATCCTGGTGGGGTCACAACAATCTCCTAGAACCTCCACAGAGACTGATATGACTGAAAAATAAACTTATATTTTTTTATTTCATAAAACCTTTTTAACCTCGTATTTCTTTCTAGCTAGGCTTAATCCTCCCGCTGGGATATGAAGTTACCTGGCCCACGTACAATTCAGTCGAAGGAACGATGATATGCTAAAATATAGAAATATAGTAAAAAATATGGCCCATGTATCATCATACCTGGCATACCGCAAAATACTTTACACATATATACGTTAAATATATATATCTGCTGTTACTGGATTTACATATAAATATATACTGAGGTAAAAATCTCAACAGGAACTCGACGCATCGGGCCCATATTATGGATTCAAAATAGTGGCTAAACATTTCTACGCTATATAAAATTATTTTACACGATTGCTCTTACCTAATACTGTTTACGAAGTTATATTTGCTTGATTCAAATATTTAGGTACATTTTATACATACATTATGTTTAAAAAAGGCTGTATTGTAAGGTACCTAAAAAGTTTTACCTTGAACTATAATGAACATAAAAGAAACGAGGTTTTATTCGGAATTCAAATTTGCATATCATGCATAAGAATATTATAATTTTTTTCCATTATTCCTTACCAATTTTTTTCATGCTTGCATGCTGTTGTGAGAATTGAAATTAGTCATCATGCTTATTATTTCGTTGAAATTGCAGCTTTTCTGGTAGGTATACAATGAACGAAGAATGGTGGCTTAGAGGCACATAATAAACTGTGTCGGTAATTATGATCCTATTCTATTAAATGCTGAAGAAAACTGTCGAGTATACGTTCTTGAAACCTTATATAAATGCTTTTACATTAAAAATCCTTCATTTGGTTAGTTTTTGTGACACACCAACAGCTTCACAGACTAATTATTGCTGTTTATTTACTATAAATACACAGGATAGTATGCTATGCATACCAATTATAGCTGCATAGAACATTTTTACGTAGAACAAGACATATTGATTTCGACAATGTAATATATTTAACAGTTTCCGTTATAGTTCTATTTACGGATTTTATAGTTCGTCTATGCCAGCGGCTTTGAAGATGTCAAGTTTTTAATTAAAATACGCTTACATTACATAGGCTCAATTGAACGTGTAGTTTCCTGCTCGGTAAATTTTATTCCACACAAATAATACGATTCGTTAACTAAAGAAAATGTTTTGTCAGGTAATACTGACAGGATTGTATACTGACGAGAAACTGTCGTCTAACAGCTCCGCTATTTGGAACCTGCTTTTGGAGTTAGGTTACTAAGTAAAATTTTAGCTAGTATAGCAGAATCACCTCCACGTCTTTTTTAAGTAATGCTAAATATAATGAAATGAAAAAATAGGATTTTTGTGGATGTTCTTCTCAATTTGTTTTTGTAGGTGTGAATACATATCTGGGTATACCTACCTGTATACCTATGCCCCTGAAGCAGCTCACATTCCAGTCTGTTCCGTGGATTTTTATATTTTATGTAAAGTGTAAGAGGAGGATGTTTGAGGTCAATTTCAATTTAGAAACTGTTACCTACTTATTTGGTCAGTTATATTAATTATATAATTAACGTGATCGAGGGAACGAATAAATCGTTTCAAGGTAACTGTTGGAGCTAGATATGTACAGTAGACACTGTATTGTTTACTTTTACATCTACAGAAATCCCAGCTATAGAATCTTGATGAAGGAATATTTTTGGATACTGCAACCAAAATTCCCACACCATCCTTTTTAGAGCTTACTGGGCAAATTTTCTATAATTAACACTGCTTCTAAGACAAGTTTCATAAAAGACAATTATATTTATTAATTAAAATATTTTTATAAATGTCCTCAGTTTTAATTCGTTACCCTCGGACATTCTAATAGTAAATATGTATAGCCATTTTTATATTTGTAACACTAAAACTAAAGTTTAAATTGCTACTAATACTAAATTAACAATTTCATCCTTGTTTTGGGTTTTAATATAAATAGCGGGACTAACATTACTTTTGATAACGAAAATTCGTCCATCATGTATTCATATAAATTTTAATCTAGCTTGTTTTGCTTTCATGCGAGCCGCGGCATGAAAATGCTTGTTTGTAAGCGTCAGGTGTTCGGATACGAATACAGATTCGCAGCGACATTCAATCCCAAGATACTCAGTGTTGAATTTTGTATGTCAGTTTTTTTATGAAAAGGCCTTTTTGTAAAAGCACTGCAGCTAGCAATTCATCGCGGTGACATTATCTTTTAACTTTACTTATTGCAATGATTATTTTGAGCGTGGTCGTTTACTCTGCTTGTTGACCTTTGCAATTCTTATTACATGCAGTATATTGGATTGTACAACAGGACTTTCGGCTCTACTGCAAAGATGTTTTACACTGTTCACTAAGTTATCCGTTTTGTGCTCTGGAACAATAGAAATTTCAATGGTGTTAATGCGTATATACTTTGTTCGACCTGACATAATCTGTCTTGTAAGTCCTTAATCTGCGACGCTAGCTTTTGATTTTCGATACTAAATTGTTAATATTGTAAACATTGAAAAAATTTGCATAATGCTAAATATTGGGTTATTACTTAGGATACGTTTAATTCCAGAAAATGAATGTGTTTCTGCGGGATACCAAATAATAGTTGCTATGAATATTATTTTAAGAGGGTAGTAAACAAAATTGTGTCAGTTTTTCTGCAGTTATTGACATATATACATATATATATATATCGGATCAAGAGGTTCATAATGCCCAGAATTTTCTTCAGACATCTTGTGGGCGTCTCGTAGGGAAGCGAGAAAGAAGTAACGAGTCGGAGGATGCTTGATGTCATATTTTTTCCGGGAAGCCTGGCGGGCTAGCTGCCACCCTAGATTGAGTCAACCGCCAAACGCCTGGTCGTGTTCCGGGTACGGGCTAAATAGCCAATACTTTCTTCCTTTCTTCTTATCTCTTGTCCGACAACGCATCAGTGATACTTATAGTGTCCATGGGTGACGGTAACCACTTACCATCAGGTGGCTCGTCTATTCGTTTGTCGGCTTTTAACATTATAAAAAAATGCCGTGGTTACGGAGATTACCCTCCGCATACACGCAACCTCACAAAATTGTCATTCTCTCATTATAATATTAGTCTATATATTGTTATAAAAAAGATTAAACGTTTCTTAAAATCGGGTGTAGGTTGTCTTATATCCAATCTGTGTTCTGTTCTGTGGTGTAAAGTGAAATAATACAACATGTGACAGTGTGAATATACATTATTATTTTAATTTGCACTGAAACAATCGTTTGAAAATATGTATCTACCAAAAAAAACATATGCAAGACAAACAGGATACTTGCGAAATTCAACATTTAACAGTATCTTGCTCGCAAGCTATAGAACATATACCTGATGGCGGATAAAAAAGCCTCCTAAAAAATTAAAAACAAGTACTCTTTACCAATCCATGCGAGGCGGATGAAATCTTTGGAAATGGCGCACTTAAAACATTTGAATTACCCGTTTAACCCATTTGTATTTCATTTACGCCCTCTGTTCCACTAACAATTTCTATACGTATGTCTTTTATTGTATTGAAACAGAATTAATAATAGGTATATTAAATAAATATTATGTAATTTCAAAATAATGTTATTACATTGGACTACAACACAGTTCTTTTTATGTTAATAATGCATATTCGTTTTAAGCAAAAATGAAAAGTTTTTGGGACCAACTGTTCCAGTAGGAAGAATCTTTTTAATAAATACATTACAACCCTCGTGACTAGTGAAGATACCAAATTTCTGTGATAGGTACATTATAAAACCAAATAAACCATTGGTAAATTATTAAGATAATACCAATCTCATCTCGATTCGAATTGCAAAATAGTATCGATAGAGTCAGAATAATAAACTACGTATTCAAACAGCGGATCTTTTAACCACGTGCAGAAAGCAGAAGCAAGAAGTTGGATACCTGGCTATAATGAAAAAGAATTTGCTTGCATGCTCAATGCTACTTGAAAATCAAAAGATCAATGGGCCCGTAATTTAGATAACATGCTTCTGTAACACAACGACCTAATCCGTATTCATTAAAATACAACTTAAAGCAGGAACATTACATTAAATCGCATCTTAGAACTAAGGTACGATATGTCAAGACCTTCTTTTAAACTCATTCGAACTTTACGTACTACTGATACTAAAAGATTAAAATTAAAGTAATAGCACCTTCGTTATTGGCTACAGCAGGGCGTCTAAAGCGCACAAAGCTAGAAAAAAGCGAATTACGTGCACTATTCGGAAAATTTAAAGTTTCAGTTCAGTGGGTGACTGTACTAACCGAAAAACTATACTTTTTAAGGATATTTTTTATTTTGACGGTTTTTATATTTATTGCATGAAAGTATTAATTTAATACAAGTAAGACAATTTTACATTAAAAGATAAATATTTTTGCAACAACTCATTACCGGTGTTCAAATCTTATACCTATCACATATCACATATATCGGATCAAATCCAAGTAGTCGCTAACTAGGTAGGACTACAATAGCGTTGCCCCAATCTGTCGACAATTTAAACAATATAAGGTAACAAGGTACAATCACAAACAGGTATTGATTTCTGATTGATAATGAAAGCGGGTGTATGAGGCTTTATACATCTTCGAGTGTAAGCCAATCACACTTTGCTGGCCCTGTATGTAAGTAAAGAAGTATTGTTAAATATTAACTTTCATAAATCCTTCGAATCAGCTGTACGTATATCTGCAACACGTTCAATATTCCACACAAGAATATCCACACCTGCAACTGATGTCGAGTAAGATACAAATGCATTCATAAGTAGTGAGCCGAGATAAAAAGATGTCATTCAAATTTATAGCTTAATAAATAGCCTTTAACACCTTGGCTCGTTTTAATATTAAAATAGACATATTTAAATTTCTGATATGAAATAATTTCTGATTTGCTTCGATAAAATATAAGCATTACACAAGTAATAGTAACCACGTCGTTGTCGGCTAAGAAATAAGAAGAAAGAAAGGAAGATAGTATTGGCTATTTAGCCCCTAGCCGGAACACGACCAGGCGTTTGGCGGTTGATTCAATCAAGGGTGGCAGCTAGCCAGCCAGGCTTCCCGGAAAAATTATGACATCAGTAATAATATTAATGACTTAATAATAATACTGATAATATAATCCTTACGTGAAACACTATTACCAAGCAGGCTGGCATCTGTTGGCTCTTGCGACACCCTGTTATGCCAGCTTGGAATCGGGGTTAATATTCTAGGTCTTAAAATAGTTCCTATATGATCTAAAAAGATTCCTGTGGAAGTATGACCAGTATCTCTTTTTACCTGATATTTGTTGTAAAAAGGTTGGCAAAATTTAATTTGTACTGAGCTGTAAAGTCTTGTTTAGGTAGTGCAAAGGCTTTGAATTTAAATTTAATAAGAGCACTGCGCCTCCTTGCATGTTTGGCAAGCGTATGCAGCTAACTATCTAATTGGCACGGAATCATTTTGCTTGCGGAATTTTTTTTAAATATTTGCTCAAATTGTCCACGTAAGTACGTACATAACTGAACTAGTTTCGTAAACATACGAGAAATATATCTTTCGTTTTAAATAGCCGGCCATTTTCACGCAAAATTGCACTTGTAAAAAATATTTATTTCCAATAAAAAAAATTGAGTAAACATTTCTATATGTCATGAATTTTAACATTTTCTCCAACATGCAAAAACATCGAGAAATATATTTCAACGCTTATTTTTGATTTGTATTCTCTAAGTCTATCACTCTAATCCTAGATGAAGTTTTAACCTTGATCAGTAATGTCAATTATGCACATTAATAAACTGTGAATTGTTCGGTTTTGACGTGTTTTTTATAGAAACACTAGCGGCCCGCTTCTACTTGGTTCGTATTCGGCAATTAATTATCTATACATATAATAAAATTATAACTGATTGACTATAATACTAAAACTATACAGGTGCTATTTCTAAGCGTAAAGCGTACTTTTTCTGATGCGAAGCGACGGTGATTTGCTTGTATATACAAACACATGATATAACCCTATGTCCATCTGGAATTATGTATCAATCAAATGATGAAATAATTTTACAGATTCTGAAATTTCAAACTTTATCTTCGATCCTTGGGAATTCCTTCATTATCTAATTAGCTGGATGGACTATGAAGAAAGGAAATGTTGGTTTGCTTGAACTAAAATGTGTAACATTCCGCGAAGATAAAGTTTTTGTGAGACGCGGAACGCGTAACATTGTTACGAAACGCGGATACACAGCCATAAATTGAAATTTAAAGTTAGCGTGATAAATCCCAGGGCAACTGTCGAGTTGCATTCATCCAGCAAAGAGGTTTACGTTTAAGTTCCTTGTTGTAATGAGATTTAGTTGACTTTTTGACTTGTTTATGACAAATATGTAAAGTTACTTATAAATGCTTGAGCTCATAATTACTTCTTACCACGAAAAGAATTAGAACATGACATAAGACTCAAGTTTCATAAAAGGTGGTTCGTAGGTGCTTTTAGATGTATGAATATTACCTTGTCAAAATTGCACGTGAAAATTCCTTTTTTTTACTATCATATTTTTATGCAAATTTAGTATAACTAGAAAGGCAGAAGTAGGCACTTACGATCAAAATAGAATTTTGATATTTAAAAAGTTATATACAGCGAATAGTGTATGATCATATTTGAAATAATCATTATTAATCAGACTTTTTTTGATTGATATGGCCAATAAAATATTTAAATACTCATATAAGTACAGTTATAGATGAAATCGATATGTATTGATAATTCTATGCATTGAGATGGGAACACCAGAATACCTTGCGTTGCGTGTGCTCACGTTGACACACACATACACACCGACGGCCACCCCCACCCCCACACCCGCACCCGCGCCATACATACTTTACATACATACATAACTTTACTGTAGAATCAGGTGATCATTTCGTCAAACATTTAAAATATATTTAAAGTTGAGTAATCCTACATATTTTAGGACTTGAAAAAAAGTAGGTATTGTTAGAAATGATTGTTTTCTGTATTCTTATGTATTCTGTATTCTGAATTCTTATGTAGTTCAAAGGCTCACATCATTTCAAGCTTCTAATCTAACTGTCAGAATCATGAAAGCGATCAAGAAAGTTAGATACTAGCGGTTACTCATCCGAATGCCGACCGCGCCCCAAGTTGCTTAACTCAGACGACGGCACAGTGTTCGGGAATCGAAGATTTTGTTCAGCAGATAGGACTTTGGCACTTCTTGCAATTTAGGTTAAAATAGTGTGTTTCCATGTCGCAAGTGTGCTTGCTCTATCAAACAGTTTAGGGAACGCAATTTCCTATTGCAAACACGCGTACCTTGAATAAATTAGCGTGTGCCGCGATGACAACAACGAAGTGGTCGCTATTTTTAAACGTTTACATGTAACGTCATAAATGTATAAACCTTGCTTGTTGAAAATCTCAGGCTTTACTGACATAATTACTATTGTAATTCGTACAAACAATTTTAAAGATGTTAATTGCCAACAACACTACAGTATTTTCATATAAAATTTTATTCATTTCTCGGGACCAAAAATCTCCTAGGTGTTGTATCATAATGTAAGTTGTAAATATGCAGAGTATTGTTTTAATCTCTTCGGTCGTTTCTGCGCGGTAACGTAATAGAATATAATCAAACCGGACGGTACACATAAGTTCTCAAAATTATGTGTTGGGCTTTATGTCGATAATAAAAACTATAAGTTTTAAAGAATATCAAACACACAGATTCCACCTAGATACAGTTTTATTATAAATATAAACTTCTTATTTCACCCATAACAATAGTTCTTGCGGAGTTGTGTCATTTAAATTAAAATTTCTCAAATAACACCTGAGGACAAACAGAAATCTGCTTGACGGGGGATCAAATTCGATATCCTCGGCTTAGCTATAGGGTTGTCAAAATTCAAAATACTTCACTCACTATTGTAATCAAACACATAGCGATTAGATCGATTATTGGTTTATACTAGTTAGTGAGTTATTATTATCCTACGTATTAAGATGAATTAACGTTGCAGTCGAAATAATGATATTAGCTAACATTTAAATGTCTTGGCGTCTAAAAACGCGTGAAGCAATTTAAATAGTTCCTAAGAAAAACAGTGATTTTTATGATCGTCTTCACATACGTCTATGGGCCAGATTGTGATTATTTTAAAAAAGTAAAAGTTTATATATTCATACCAAGTTCTAGGATCAGATGAAAACATGAGAAATGAATATTCCTACTTAAAAATAATATATAAGATTGCTCTTGTATTCTATACAATAAGCGAAGCTCATCGTTGAACAGCATAAAAATTATTAGCTGATTAACAACCAAGATTCGAAAACAAACACTTATCTGTCAAATAAATATCTTCTCCGGCCGGAAATTGAACCCCTGATTCTTGGTTCAGCAGACCGGCTGCTTCTAACTGGATTACGGGATCAAAATGTATCATTTTCAAAGAATACAGCTCTAATGGATAATTCGTTTGCTACTTTCGTTCCATAAAAAAATAAAGAACACGCGAACGGTAACAAAACGCACGTGGGCTGAATAAATTAGCGCACTGTTTATACTCCCGAGTCGCATTAGCCATCTTTCTTATTAAATTACACTGTCTATGTTTTTATTTAACGAAGCAATTGGTTTTAGTGCGCATGAGAAGAATAATATCGCCAGTCTATACTAATAATAAGATTAGCGGGAGTAATTCCGTTAGTTAATATTTTTTTGGAAAAGGAGATGTTTCACAAATGTATGCAACCTGGGCGTCGCCATATACAAACTGTAGAAAATTTTTCATATTAATCAAAAGAATTCCTTACTATTCAAATTATAGATTTCAGCTTGGTTTAGTGTCAATACGTTAATTTGTGAATAACATATTGTAATACTATACTAATGTACTCTGTGTTGTAATACTGAACCATTATGGCGGATGGCGGATTGTCAGTCGGATGCATATGACAGTTATTGCTATAATACGTCATGACTGTCAAACGTCAATATAATATGTAAATTTATGGGATTAATAACTAAATAAATGTTACTTACTTATCTATCTATCTCACTGAAATGATAACTTAATAAAAGATGTAAATTGAGAAATAAAAATGTACCCAAAATAAAATCGAATTATTGTGTAGCGTTAATATAGATTTTCAAACTCCACAGATAATTCATCACAGGCATGATATTTGACAGTACCGATTGCCACCATATTGCTGTCATATGTAAAAAATTAAAAATTATGTATTTAAAATAATTTCTCAGAATCATTGAATATTTTTTTCAATATTTTACAGTAAATCAGTTTATTTTCTCTAAATTATGCTAAACTACAAAGACGCGCCCAAAATAATACGTCTCATTTAATAACATAGGTAGTTTTTGTTTCGATATGGAGACTTTATTATAAGATATGTAATTTACAATCTAACGTTGCATTGTCACTTATAATTAGGTGGATTTGAAGGTAAGTTATAATAAGAAAAAAAATATATACATTTTTGGAACTGTCATGGGTCTGTCATGTTGACTTATTTGTGACTAACTTTGTGTGCCAAGAATTTGTATCCGCAGATTGGGAATGAATGTTAGTTTAGGAGTTCTACTAAGTCGTCATTTACAAAAATATTTGCGCGTTTTTTCGTGTAAAATTAGGAAAACAGATCTCTATAATGTTAAGGTGCGGTATTTTTAAAACGTTTTAAGATAGAGTAGTTATCTAATGGGTCTTTTGAATGCGAGTACTATTTGTTTGCTTACTTTTAAGTAAGTAAGAATTAAGTTTTACGGAGTAACTTGTTCTCAAAACAAGTATTTTCTTATTCACTGTTTTTAAAACGATCTTTGATTTACGAGTTTCCAACGGCCGAGTTAATAGGCAAAATGGATGTGAACTTTTTGGCAATCACTGTGACACTAAATGGCCTTCTGTATTAAGTTATATGAATAATTCGAGGACAATAAGCAATGTGTCTAACACCAAAATTCCTGCATGTTTTGCGCCCTAACTTATTCCTAACTATGACAAATATGTTTAATTTATTAAAGCTTTTAAAGTTAATAAAAATAGTACTTTATTTACTTCTGTAGGTCACTCATTTAAACTGGGGAAAAATTTATATATTCCAATGATGGAAATGTTTCTGTTAAATTCATATGTTAAGTAATGGGTAACCAACGCATTTAGTATTATAAAAACCTTGCTTTTGTTACACATTATTTAGCGAGGTTTATGATTTACGAAAAAGCCTTAAATACTTTTGGCCACAAAGAGAATTTGGGACTATTACACCTCTGCCACGAACTTTCTGAATAATTACTTACGATAATGAGTTTCGCTGACGGAGTTTGGGCGGGTATAATTATACTTACCTTCGGCGTTGCGAAATGAGGCAAGAAACAGGAAAACAGTTTAATAATAATGATAAATGATGAAATAATAAAGTATTTTAAACTTGGTACTGGTTTAAATGATTCACACACTCGCATTCTCGTGTTAGTATTTTGTATTGCAAGCAATAATGAAGGGGTAACAAAAAACCAAGACCGGACATATATATTGTTTGTGTTATATACAATAAAATTTTCTTCGGCAGGGAAACACATCTAGAACTTTCCGCACTGTTAGTTGAATCTACGTACTGCGCTATAAGGTCGTCAAAAGTAAGACCTATTTCACAATTTTCATAATTAGGGCGATTAGGATTGAGGCGTCGCATATGTAAAAAAATGAGCTAATTTTAGGTAAATAAATAAATGAAGGTAAATAAAAACGCTTTGTTGAACATTTAGTATGGATTTTGGGGTATAAAACCACCTTCAAACTTATTAGTAAGAAAACCGAGAAACCTGTCATTGAAACGGAATTACAGAACACTTAATTTTCATAGAACTGATCCTATTACTGTGACAGGAATTACAAAAAACTATTTGTCCGTAGCCTACTGGCAATGCAACTTTCAAATTTACTTACTTTTTAGATTGTTTTTACCGTATTCTTTATACTTTCATACATTTTTATTGGAAACTAACTAAACTAGCCCCCGCTTCGCTTGGAGAACTAAAGAACTCGAGGTTGCTCGAAGCAGCTTGCTTCACAGCACAGTTAGTAAGTAACGTGATATTCCTATTTGAGGCGAAATTTACAAAGCACTACAATACATTTTGCTTATTTTCCTATTATAAAATTTTAATCTTAACTACACCAAGCGCATTTTTAAAAAGAATTGCATACATCCTTTTATTTGAGAAAAGAAACCACAACATTTTTCAACGCAAACATTAGAACTCTTTGTTGAACGGTAACAAAAACAAAGGAAGGATGCGAGTGTTTTTGTGGTTTTTCACACGCTCCATAGAGTACTATCCTAATGAAACACTTTGTTGTACCAACATGAAGAAATTTTCTTCTTTCATAATAACAGGTTGTTTAGTATCATACATGTTCTAGGTTTTTAATCTGTTATCAATACCAACCGTAGTAAAAAAAATTTTTAGGTACTAGTAACCAAATTTGCTTTGTTTCGTGAAACATAATCCTTACATTAACGGATAGTATTCGCATCCGAAATAACCGTGACCGGTTTTATCAAGCAAGGTTACGTTATAACTGTACTGTTATGTAGTTACAAGTTAGGTAAGACAAGTAGGTATAAAGTTTGCGTAGCGGGTTTGGAACTCTGAACTGTGCATAAATCCCACAACTGCATTCAATGGCACCCAAACTTCCTTCATCAGGCTGGCGGTTATTACGGCCAAACTGGTCGAAGATGTTAAAGCGAAACTTCTCAGATTTGTCATATATTCGATTCAGATACCAGTAATACTATAGATAAGATATTTTTCTCTATAGCTATAATTTATATTATATTTTAGCAGAGTAATTTTGCAATATCTTAGGTACTAACTCAAACTATTTCACTACAAATCAACTATTATTTTATAACTATTTTTATTCTGTTACAAATACACGCTGTAATATTTAAAAAATATATGTGTAGGAACTAATTATGAACTTTTATTTAACGGCCTTGGAGTTGGTGTTGGTGTAACAGTACGACATACTAAAATCGCTCCCTCATATATGAAGTTTCAATGTGTTTCGAGACAAGACAAGGGTATGAATCTATTACTCTTGAATCTATGCTTGGCTCGTTTCCGTGTCTTGATATTTATGTAAGCTTGAAAAAATATTTGGCATTTACATATTATTGGTCATATACTATACACATGGCAATCATGACCTTTGTTAAGGGAAATAACGAATTAACCACAGTCATGGAATACATTTGTACTCACCGGCGATTATTCCGAATTTTTGTTGACAAAATATCCACGATCCGCAGTCCATTAAATACTATGGAAAAATGTAGAATGTCTCAATACATGCAGATCCACAGTTTTTTTCTTTATTTTTTTTTACCGTTATTATTATTTTTCCTTTTTTATATTAGTTTAATGTCACTACGTAAAGGAAACACTGAAAATTGTTGGAAACCCAGATCTTTGTACCTTTTCTGGATAGACTTGGTATTAGTGTAATTATATATTCTTATATTTTACTTTTTAATTTATTAGGGAGTTTATTGTTTTTTTATATTAATTAAAATTAGTTATCTAAGGCTCAGATTCTTGTAACTTACTCAATTGCTTATTTGCCATCGAATTAATGTTTTTGTCTTTCTTTCTTTTATGATACAGAATAAATAATTATAGCGCGGATAGTGTATGTTTGCAACCCGCGTACCCTAAAAGCTCGTCTTTGTACGTTCTTAAAGATTTGAGAATGTATCTAATCTCGAACAGTTGACTTGTCCAGACGTTTCCTTTGGCCGACGGCATGAAAAAGTAATTTTACGACGGTCCATGAATAATAAGTTCATAGACCGTCATAAAATTGTTTTTTGTGGAACCATAGCACTTCTACATGTAATACTCCACGCGGGCCTTTCATTTTATGTTAATACAATTTTAATTGTAATATGTCGATCAAAATTATATATATAATGTTTTTAATTGTAATTGTTAATGATTCGCCTACCAAATTGTATTTGAGCAGCGTCTCTTCAACCACGAGGAGGGAGGACCCTTACCCTTCTGCTGCTAAGTTAAATCACTAAAAACTTTGATTGCATCCACAAAATGTATAGTGACATAATCTAAGATTTCCATAGCGTTAATTAATTGAAATGGGAACTATTTAGTTAAATGTTCATTTGTATTTTTTTCCCAAAACAATTCAGATTTTATTGACTGTATTATTTTTATATTCCCTTTTGTCTCAACATTACATACACTGAAAGAGACATTGATTGATAGCAAAGGGAAAAATATTTTAATTATTAATTCGTGGAATAAATATAAAATACGTTATACAGTGAATACAGTGAATGTTTTGGAAACTTCCATACCCTTATTGTGTATTTTGCTAAATCCTTTCTGACATTTTGATAATGTAATTAAACAAAGTAAATAAAAAATATTAAAGTAAAATTACACTGTTGCTAGTATGACGACTGCTGCTATAAAAATACGACGAAAACTTCTATCTATAATTTTAAAATCGACGACATGACAAACTACACACAGTATCACAAGTTTCAGATATATTTTTAATTTCACTTTATGCAATCATTAGACCAATTCACAATGGCCACTAGATCCGTTCTCGTGTCAGTTGTCAAATAAACAATTTGTTAATAAGCAGATATTTCTACTTTATGTAAGAATGTAGATATTGTAGATGTAGGTATCGCCAACACTTTGTGTATATGGTCAGACTTCAATAATAAAGCTGGGTACTTTGTTTACGTGGATAATCCCCTAATCCTATAAGATTAGTAGATCATAGTCGACGAAAGATTCGTTACTTGTGAATTACGTAAAACGTGTATGCAAAAAGGCGATTTTATTGATAAATATCGGTTTTGAACATTTTAAATTTTATTGTTAAGAGTAAACGTATCGTAAATTAGTAGATTTTTTTGAATATATAATATTAAACAAATATTCTGGATCTAATGAGACACGGCGTAATAATAATATTTATTGTGTAAATGTAAGTGAGATGATATTAGGACTCAAGTTAGTAATTATCAAGTAGAGCCAATAACCAAATAAGATTAAGATACTAAGATTAAGATTTAAAACCGTTTGTAAGACAATGCGTTTTAAAGAATTTCGGATTATTAACTCATTAAGAATAGATTTGAAACCATTTAATCATTCCAATCTTTTTCTTTTTAATCACTGCGTATCACTGAAGTTATCGTATATCACCGCAAAATTTGTTATTTCAAATACAAATGGATTTTAAATTTTAATACAAATAGTATTTGAACTAACTTTTACGGTGGACTATTATTTATATACTTTGTATGACATAGCAAATAGGGTGTACGAGCCAATTTTTGGTTACCATAGCGTTCTATACCTAAATAACATGACTGTCGTTCATTCATATTTCTTACGCCTTTGCATATTATAGCTATTAAATAATTTCATCATATTTGGTGTCCTATTTATTATTTAAACCTCATCCATACGCATTCTCACAAGCGTTCTTAGCTAGACAGTAGGTACCAATTATAATCGTAGTAGGATGACAAAATTTGGTGGCAAAATTTATTTAGATAGTATTAAATTTGTTGAAAGTCCTTCACGGTTTCAAAATTCCGACGTTTGTTTATATCATTTACACATCCACTAATTCTAGTATGAACACATCTTTATATATATTATAAAGATTACGTAATGAAATTAGAACTAAAAAGCGTCTACGCTTTAACATTGTTTAGACATTTCTAAATGAATACACATTAGTAAAGTATCACAACACTTGGTTAACAGCTGTATAACTTTATAACTAACAGAATGTATGCCACACATTCAAATAGTTCACTTTCATATTTTTCGCTTAGTTTCTATCCACTATGTCATTTTGGGTAAATAATCTATACAAGTAAATAAATATAGCAATATTTATTAACGTTTAGTGTTAGGAACAGTACGTAATTTAGATTTCATTTATTTTCATTATGTGACAATTTTTTAAATTTATTTAAAACACACATTTACCTATTCAAAATACGACATGAAAAAAATACGTTTTGTATACACAGTATTGTGTGTTGTGTGTTAATACATAAATACATTTCAGAACGTAATGGAAGCGCACTTTCCGCAGCCTAATTATATTAGTATCGCGGACATGGGCTGTCTGGCTAGCTGTCCAATTACACAAAGCGACGAGCGATTAGTCGGAATAACCTCGTATTTCTATTATTTGCTGGATATATCCCACAGAAATGAAAAACTTCTTCTTTGTTTTGCATATTAACGAGAGGTTGAGGGTTTAAGTTAACCAAAACAATATTATGGAGATTTTTCTCATTCTTTCTCTTAAATTCCAGCTTTATTGTTATAAACATTATTATTTGGAAAATATAATTTTGAATTTAACCAACTGCCTATAACAGTGAATGCTATTATTCAGTTAGTTATCAATAGAAACCGCTAAATTTATATCAATTAGTATCATTTATTTATTCATCAATAAATAAATAAATTAATTAATAATTAATAAATTAAAAAAAAAATAAAATAAAAAAAAATAATAATTATTAATTAATTTTTTTTTTCCATTAATTTACTCACATACTGAAAGTTTGATGATTTTAAAACGTTACTGCATTTAGACAGCCCTGCATGTTAAACGAAGGGTCTTCAGATTGGTGCTCGATCGGGGTAGACATGTTGCTGTAGAGTGGCGTCAGGTCCTTTCTTTTTAAAATCTCTAGGCTTGTATAACTCAGCTTAATTCCGATAGCATACTGCTATATTATTTAGCTATCTGTCTAGCTATAACAGTCCTTTTGGAATAAATCGTGATATATACTGTAACGTGTTTGATTACTGGATAGCCAATTAAAAGGAGACTTTACCGATTGATGAAGTTTGTATGACGGATGTGCATGGAGGTGATCTTATACCATCGCATGGCTCCTCTGCTCGTTATCTGATAATTAGAAAAAGAAACCCGCTAACGAGTCAGCCTCCGGTCAGATAATTACTTTAACATTTAAACGTGCTTTGTATTTACGGTAACAAATGTTGATTATAATGAAACCACGCTCGCCAATTTGTGTTGTTGGTGTGTCTATAATGTAATACGTGTTAGCTACAAGCCGCAGTCGAAACAGCTGCTCTGTAATAATTTGTAATATAGCTGTGTGCCTACATGTTCTGTGAGTACATTTGATTAATTGAAGCGATATTTGTGTTCTACAAAATCTATGTTGTGTACGTCATGTCATTATTTTACGTCATCATCTTTACAAGCAATTTTTGGAATCAACGACGAATCCGTCTGGCTGCCTATGAGGTGCGGTTTTCTTTGCATCAAGTGGACAGATAATACCGAAGTCAGTAACTCAATTGTGGACGTTTACGTAAATAAATTAATACTGATTTTCGGGATATATATCCTTATTTTTTAATTTTAGTTGTGTTCAATCTCAATAGTTTGGCACCGCCTCATTCGGAGATTGCCTGAACTGTGAATCAATGCCAACTCTCAATATTAATGTTCTATTAATTTCAAGTTTTGTTTAAGATACGTCCAATTTACCATTGAATTTCAATGCAGTTAATCTTTGTACATCTTATATAAAATAATTCGAGTACTACCAGTAAATCTCAACCTCGGTCGGGCATTATGCTGCCCCTCGCCAGACCGCAATTTTTCGTTTAAGGTAAATAGTAGGTTACAGGGTAGGCGAATTAAATTGAGTGTTCATGTAGTAAGAAGATTCGGAGGAAATGGAATCCAGCTAACCGTTAAGAAGCATTTGAATTTTTTACCGCGAGAGAATATATATAGAGAGAGAGAGAGGGAAAAATATAAAACGTATAAAAATTTTATACGTTTTATATTTGATTGACCTGTTTGTGTGAATGTACGTTTATGTTATACGTTTATGTATTTGGCTGTCTTTGTTCGTGCACGCATGCGTGCTTGCAAGTTTCTTTGTGTGTATGTGTAACAATTAAGAACATCAGCTTTTTTTATCATCATCATGATAACTTAAATCTGTGTAATGCTAGCCTTAGATCTTTCACAATGCGAAGATATAAAGTGTTATTTTCTCAGTGTCAGTTTTTCAGGGTCAGAGGTTTCTCACGATATATTTCATGACCGAAACAGGCCATAATTGTTTTTTTATACATACAAAAATAGAAGTGTATTCAGAATTGAAACCGAGTATTCATACTCATATATACTCATGCATATTACTGGGTTAAATATAAAAAAGATTAGGCTACAGATTGTTTTGTTCAGCAAAGAAATCGCCTCTAGCAATTCATATTTCCAAGACTTCCTGTACGTATTTACATAGTGCTATTGAAGTGAAAGTTCCTTGGGGACGATAAACAAAAACATTCAATTAATTTCGATAAATTAAAACGTGTAGATACAGAACATGTAATGTTTGTTACTTGCGTATCTTACTTTCGTACATTGACCACGAGAGTAAAAGAGACAAATGAATTACTACTCCTCTGACCGTAGACAGAGAATACCACAGACGAATTTGTAATATTTCCTTTCAATCACTCTAACACGAAAAAACAATAAACTTGTGTAAATATAAAATACGCCGTCCTTATTTTGGTTATTATCTGTAGGGACATTTTTCAAACATATTTCGTCAATTCGACTTTTTATTTGCCAAGTTTTTCAAAGTTGGTGTTTAAAATTTAGTTGAAGCAATCGTAGTTTCACGTCAAAATTATAAATCTAATTATGTTTTTTTATTTTATTTTTATAATTTTGCCTACGCGAATGTAGATACATGCTCTAAGTACACTCACTTTAAGATTCAGGTACTCCGTTTTCTAAGTAAGTGTTAAAATGTGTTTCGAATTTTTTAGTACGCATCTAAGGTTAATAGTATTGTAATTTACCCTTTAATTAGTCTCAGTGAAGTCATGCGTGCTAAATTGATTCTTATGGATTTTCTACGTTATTGGATTCAGGTTGCATTGTCAGTTACAAATAACTTAAAGGCATTTTTTTAAGGTGTAGAAAAGAATACTCTTATTGTACACACAACGTAACGAATATATTATTAGGATTGGTTTGAAATTAAACATTTCATTTTGTAAGCGGAAAACGCGGAGGTTGGATAATAAAGTCAATTTTTCAAATCCATTTATTTGATGGTACAGATCACTTGCTACGGAGAAAGAAACCTGAGCAAACCTGCGTACGTAATAGATCTCTGTAATTGCTCTAAAGGTTTCCACCAAACGACACTTGACCTGTGAAGTTAGATTGCCTTGCTTTGTAAGCTTATTATTCTTAGTCGAAAGTTCGATATAGCCATTACTTTATTGATGATTCATATTTACATAGACAATATAACTTTTAACGGTCACGAAATAAGTTTTTTGAAATAATATATATACAAACACCTTGAACACATGGCACTGTGGAACACTGAACACATGTTGAATACTTATAGTGCGATTTCATATTAAAACCATTTTGTTAAATGGACCCTTGTGAAAGTCGCCCTTCAGCATTTTACCATTGCTCATGCCAATTTGTTTTATAAGTACCTTATTTTTTAACAGTGGAATTATAAATTTACTCATTTTGAAATATAAAACATGTTATTTACTTTAACTATTAACTGTAATATGATATAAAATCTTGTTTTTATTAAACAATGATAAATTAAAAAAAAAAAAAACAATCAAATCTAAGGTACTCCTGAATATACATGGGTATATATTATGTTATATTTAATATTAAAACTTGAGTCATTGCTTTCCTTTTGGCCGACAACGCATCTATGATACTGCTGACCCATCATATATTAATAGTAATTTTTAGTGACAAAATAATTATTATTTCACTCTACATTAACAGCAGGCCGTAGACTTCCGATATCATTGTAGCTTGTGGACTTTATCTACTTGTGGTTTCATTTCACCTACTATCTGAGGTAGTATGCTGAATTTTGTGCTCGTTTTAGTCTAGTTAGCTCAACCAGTCCCAAGATGCTCTAAGTGGTGTTATGCACATTTTAAATAATTATAATTAATTACAACCCAAAATTCTTCCACTGCTTGGCTCGGACTTCCCCTCATAATGGGTTAAGGCCATAGGCCGCCACATTGGCTAAACCTACATGGACACAACCTCGAGAATGTTAAGGAGAATTTTAGGGTATGCAAGTTTCCGTCACCACAGTAAAAGATAATTAATTTGTAATTCGCTCATAACTTAAAAGGTAAGAAATGCGTGCAGGTTCGATCCCGAATCTCCGGTGCGGAAGGCCGACGTTCCAACCACTAGGCTACCACTGCCTTTACTACTGAACTAAGCTAAGCTACGCGGCACACACTATATCACTGTCTATACAGATTATATTACTATATAAATTTGTAGACACTGTTTGTATTTTCATATAATTGACATAGTTTGTGATAAATATACGTTTTTCGTACGTGAGTCACTGATTCAAATTCTACCATTTTTTTTAATTTTTATCTGTCTCTCTATACCTCAAAAAGATGGAAACCGATCTTGATGAAAATTAGTATATAGAAAGAAAATGCGCACGTGTTAAGATATTATAATTAATTGTTTAACCCAAACGAAGTCGGAGGAGGCCACTAGTATTAGTATGATCTGTTAGAAAATAACGCTAAATTTAATTTTTCAAAATTAATATAGATTAAAATATTCACAATAAAAAAGTATTGTATTTAAATTAAAAATTTAAATTAAATTCATCCTTAAAAGAAATAATAGCAACAAATTGGAATATATCCAATTATGCTTTGATTTCAACTATTTAGACTCACTCCAATCAGGAAAGTAACGGATAATCTTTTATCTCCAAATGTTTATCTTTTGAACCTTGAGAATATTTTTTTGCTTTTGATTTTAACGTCGTAAACCTTCCCCGTCCTCTCTTAATAATTTGGCGACAGAAAATAAAAATTAAATAAAATTTTTACTCTTATCTTCTGCCTCTAGGTACTAGTTACCATGAAAATATATGTACCTGATGTAATTATTGTATAAATTGTTATGTCGACACTCGCCAATAGATGGCGTTGAACGGGAGCCTGAATCACGCTTACGAGTGTATCACGGAGTTTATTAAAACTAAAAATGTAAATTGTGTTGAAATAAATTTTTGAGTCCATACAGTCCATGGTTTTATTTGGTCAATGATCAATGGTTAAGGTTTGGCTACTAGATCAAACATTGGTCATTCGAGCCGGATTTTTTGACATATTTTTGGAGTGCACTGTGGTGTGATCACACCACTGAACCCGTACTCGCAGTGGATCGCTGCGACAAAACAGTACGTGGTAGGAAGAAGGAGCCGCGCCGCAAGTGACGTCCTGGAGGTGACGTCAGCGACTGCGACTGCAAAAACGACAGTACTGAGCAAGGGACGCTCGTACGTCACACACTACAAATCTAAGCGGATATTGGTGCATTTGTGAGTGAGTGAAGGTGCAACTGTGAGTACTTTTGAATTTGTGTTTAGTAGGCGAATTTCAACCTTATTTCAAGGAAGATCATAACTTGGACTTGGTAATTTTTACAGCAAGAATCTTCATTATTTCGAACCTTATTACAAGGAAGTTCAGGACTTTAACTTTACGGTGCAAATTTACTAACATAAAATTAACTTAGAAAATTTACTAACATTAGCTTTAGGACTTAGAATAGTTAGCGTAAAAACGTAAGTACGGGGAATCCATGCCGGTTTTTGCCCAGAAATAAATGGTTTTAAACACTTGTAATTTTTGTGTAAATTGTAACTTTAACTTTGTTTTTAATTAATAGCAGATTAATTTTTCGTTAATAATTATGACTAAAATGGAGGCCTTACTTAGCTTACAAGACGATTTATCAAGTCGTATATTTAAGGCTAGAATAAATTTTAAAAAGTCGCCTAAAGAACGTATTACGAAGGATTACGTCAACCTTTGACTAGATTCTTTACAAAATTTGTGGTCGGAGTTCAGAAAGGGTCACAAAAATTTATTGCAACAAAGTGATCCACAGTTGTTAAAAATGGAAGCGTATATTACTGCGGATAAGTATGATGAAACTGAGGAGGAGTTTATGGCATATAAATGTGAATTAAAACTTCACCTTCCTGATCTTCATAACCCTAAGGATGATGAAGGTCAGTGTCGCAATCCTAATATTAAATCTCACCTAGTAAAATTGCCTAAGGTTAATATCCCCATTTTCTCTGGTAAATACACAGAGTGGATCACATTTACGGATTTATTTGTGTCAATGATCCACAACAATACATCATTGGACAATGTGCAAAGGTTACAATATTTAAAGGGATTTTTAACCGGAGAGGCCGAACAGTTAATTAGGTACATACCAGTGTCTGACGCGAATTATAAGGAATGTTGGAAAATATTATAGGAACGATACAGCAATAAAAAATATCTTTCACACTGTATTTTACAACGATTCCTCAGTCAAAAGAAGGCAACTTCTGAGTCGGCAAACTTTGACTTTGAGGGAACTAATAGATACATCCTCCGATTGCTTAAATGCATTAAGCAATCTGGATATTAATGTATCTACGTGGGATATCATTGTCATTCACCTACTTTCAAACAAGTTAGATTCTGAGTCGCGATAACAGTGGGAGTTAAATGTAACAATGAATGTACCTTCCGATTCTTTGCCTACTTTTAGTCAGTTTAAAGATTTTTTAACAAGTCGATATCGTGCATTGGAATTTGTGGAACCTAAACATGTGAACAAACAATTTACTCATTCAAAACCTAATGTCAATAATCCTAAAGTTTTACACACAATAGGTATTTCAAAACTCACATGTGAGTTGTGTGGCGAAGAGCATAAGCTCAGTTTTTGTAAAAAGTTTGGAAGTTTGGATTATGAAAGAAGGCGTGAATTCGTTACAAAAAATAGAATTTGTTTCAACTGTTTAGGTAGTAATCATGGGGTTAAGTTTTGCCAAACGCCCATCAGCTGTAAAATTTGTAAGAAAAGGCACCACTCTTTGCTTCATCCAAGGGGTGTCCCCAGCTCGACCGTTAATTCAGGTGGTTCAGGTCAAATGGCTGCAGAGGTTTCGGGGAAGGATAACGGGACTTCAAATAGTTCACAGGGGATGGATATGACATCAACAGTTGCGGCAAGTCATATGGCTTGCTCTAATAAGACTAAAAAGAGCAGTCAAGTTTTATTGACCACAGCGTTAGTAGAAGCTGAATCTAGGGTGGGTCAGTGCCAAGTAATAAGAGCATTGTTGGATCAGGGTTCTCAAGCTTCCTTTGTTACCGAAGCTACAGTCCACGGTTTGGGACTAAAGAGAATTCCTGCAAGTAGTGTGATATCTGGTTTAGGTGGTGACAAAACCACTATGGTTTCGAAGTACATGACTTCTTTGTAAAATTAAATCGAGAGTAGACCCCAGTTTTACACTGGAAGTAAATGCTTATGTACTTAATAATATCACAACGTATCTTCCGGGAAAAAGGATAACATTGAAGAATTGGGTTGAATTAAAACACTTATGCTTGGCCGATCCTGCATATGATGTACCTAAAACAATAGACATTCTTTTAGGAGCAGAAGTTTACTCTCAGATATTGAAGGAAGGTTTGCTCCGTGGACCCATCGGGTACCCAGTAGCACAATGTACTGCACTGGGTTGGATATTGTCTGGACCGGTGTGTTCAGATACTGGCGAAGAGAAGGTCACTGTATTGCATTCATGAGTGGAATTTGATATAAAACGATTTTGGGACTTAGAATCAGAGCCTTTATTAAGTTCTAAGATATTGACAGCCGAAGAACAACGTTGTGAAGGTATGTACGCAGCCACGACGTATCACAGTGAAGATGGTAAGTACGTGGTCAGGTTGCCGTTTCGCGATGATGATCCACCCTGTAAAAATAGAGACTCACGAGAAATTGCTATTAAAAGATTTAAAAATTTAGAAAGACGATTTAGTAACGATTCCTTATTGAAAAAAATATATACAGAGGTTATAAAGGAATACTTATCGTTAAATCACATGGTGTTAGTGCGAGAACCTGACAATAAAAGAAATCAGGCAGTATACCTGCCTCACCACGCGGTTGTACGGGAAGATAAATCTACGTCCAAGGTGAGAGTGGTTTTTGATGCATCCTGTAAAGATAAAAATGGAGTATCACTCAACGACACGTTGATGATTGGACCTACCTTACAACCAGACTTACGGCATGTGATTCTGAATTGGAGGACACATCCTGTATGTATAATAGCGGATATAGTAAAGATGTACCGTATGGTGAGAGTAGCAGAAGAAAATTGCGATTTTCAACGCATAGTATGGAGAGATAGACCAGAGGATGCAATCCAGAATTACAAGTTACTTACTGTCCCGTTCGGCACAGCTCCAGCTCCTTATCTGGCAGTAAAAACACTTAGTCAATTGGCTATTGATTACAAGGAAAAATACCCTGTAGCTGCGACGAAGGTTGACAAGGAGTTCTACATGGACGATTTATTAACGGGCTGCCAAAATGTGGAAGAAGGAGAAGAATTAGTTAAGGAAATGGATGCACTTCTAAGAGAAGGGGGATTTATTCTACAAAAGTGGTCTACCAATAGAGAAAAATTAATGCAGTTTATGAATCAAAATTTAAAACAGGAAAATAATAGGATAGAGGAGAAAAAGAATAAAGAATTGGAGACTAAATTAGATAATATGGTGAAAATTCTAGGACTTACTTGGAACAGAACTCGCGATGAATTTCAGTACTCGGTGAAGTTGCCGCCGTTGTCTGCACCTGTAACAAAAAGAAAAATTATATCGGACGTATCTCGCCCTTATGACCCGCTTGGTTGGATAGCACCATGCGTAATAAAAGTAAAGATTTTCATACAGCGATTGTGGATAGCAGGGACAGGATGGGATGAAGAACCTACAGAGGATATATTAAGAGATTGGAATACTTACCGCAGTGAGTTGACTCATCTTGCTGAGTTTCGGATGGAACGGTGGCTCAACACTTATTCGAATAATTTCATCGAATTACACGGATTTTCGGACGCTTCTCACAGTGCTTATGCTGCGGTTGTATATTTACGCGTGATAAATAAGTCGGGAACTGTACATGTAGGACTAGTTGCATCGAAAACCCGAGTAGCGCCTGTGAAGCAAGTGAGCATACCTCGCTTAGAACTGTGTGGCGCAGTATTATTAGTTAAATTGTTGATGGAAGTCGCCGAGGTTTTGAATGTACCGAAAGGCAATGTAAGAGCTTGGACGGGTTCAACAGTAGTATTAGCCTGGATAAATAAACATGCCAGTAATTGGAAGACATTTGTGGCTAACAGGGTTGCAGAAATTCAAACAACGCTAGAATCTTCACATTGGTCACATGTTTCTACAAAGGAAAATCCGGCTGATTGTGCGTCCCGTGGTGTTCAACCGGTTGATTTTTGTCATCACCATTTGTGGAAATTTGGTCCAAGGTTTTTATGGGAGGAAAACATTTCATATACGAAACTCAGCAAAAATGAAACAAGAATTGAAAAATGAAAAGAAGAATTATTCAAGTACTAAACGGGGATATTTGACGACATCAGAATTGGATAAGGCATTGAACACGTGTATAAGGTTAGCTCAAAGGGTTGCATTCCAACAGGAGATTAGTGAACTACAGCAGCATGGACAAATCCAGTCGAAGAAATCCAAAATTCTGTGTTTAACTCCATATCTTGATGAAAGAAAAGTGCTTAGAGTTGGTGGCAGAATTTCAAAGTCACAAGAGACCGAAAACATAAAGCATCCAATTATCCTTCCAGACAAATCGGCTTTATCAAGGTTAATTGTAGATGAGGCTCATAAGAAGACTTTACATGGCGATGTGAAATTGTTGTTAAATTATTTACGTTCAGCGTACTGGATAATCGGAGCAAAGAACCTGGTCAAGCAGCATGTCCGTAAATGTGTTACTTGTGTCCGGCATAAGGCTAAGTTACAAACTCAACTTATGGAATCTTTACCTTCGGTAAGAGTGACACCGGCTAGGGTTTTTGTGAACAGTGGTGTAGACTTTGCAGGCCCAATAATGTTAAGGACTACAAGAGGTAGAGGGCATAAAGCATACAAGGGTTATATATGTCTGTTTGTCTGTATGGTCACAAAGGCTATACATATTGAAGTAGCTAGTGATTTGACGTCCAGAGGGTTTATAGAGGCATTCAAGCGTTTTGTAGCGAGGCGGGGTTGTTGTTTAAATCTTCATAGCGACAACGGCACAAATTTTGTAGGAGCCGCTAAGGAGCTCAGGGAGTTATTTGATGTGGAAAAATCATCCATAGCAAAGGAAATAGCTGACAGCCTCGCTTCCCAAGGAACTACTTGGCATTTTATACCACCAAGGGCACCCAATTTTGGCGGATTGTGGGAGAGTGGTATAAAATCCACAAAGTATCACATAAAACGTGTTATTGGGGAGTCGACGCTAACCTATGAAGAGATGGCGACCCTCCTTACTCAAATTGAGGCGTGTCTTAATTCAAGACCACTGACAATGCTTAATAACGACCCGAAAGAAGCAAGTCCCCTTACTCCTGGTCATTTTTTGATAGGAGAACCTATTGTAACAGTGCCTGAAACAAATTATGAGACATACAAAATGAGTTCGTTGAAACGTTGGCAACAGACTCAAGCGATGCTTCAACATTTTTGGCGTCGATGGTCTAATGAATATCTTACTCATCTAATGCAGCGGTACAAATGGGCTCACAAGGTTCCTGAACCGAAGGTCGGGGATATTGTCTTGGTGAAGGAAGATGATTTGCCTCCTACTAAATGGCTTTTTGGTAAAATTGTAGAAAAACATTTCGGATTTGATGGTTTGACTAGAGTTGTTTCCTTAAAGGTTAAAAATTCAATAATTAAACGTCCAACTTCCAAACTTGTAATTTTGCCAGTTTGTGATTAGTTTATGTTGACGATTATATGGATGGAGTGTTATTTTGTTAAAACTCGTAGATCACCGGGTTTATGTGTGTGTTACTACGCAAAATTTTAATCGAAAAGGTCTGTAAAGGACATCCGTACAAACATTTTTTTTGTGTTTTATATTATACCCGTGGCTTTATATTATAGTGTTTTATATATACTTTTATATCATTAAGTTGTTGTTTTAATTTTTTTTTAGATTGTTTGTTAACTTGTAACTTAAAGGGCTTCATTACCACATCACGGTGGGCGGTAGGAAAGGACATTCTGTCCTTGGTGGGCGGAATGTATAAATTGTTATGTCGACACTCGCCAATAGATGGCGTTGAACGGGAGCCTGAATCACGCTTACGAGTGTATCACGGAGTTTATTAAAACTAAAAATGTAAATTGTGTTGAAATAGATTTTTGAGTCCATACAGTCCATGGTTTTATTTGGTCAATGATCAATGGTTAAGGTTTGGCTACTAGATCAAACAATTATAAAGAACTTTAGTAATGATGATCATTATGAAGTCGGATGTCGGAAAGAATAATGCTCTCATTTTGATAATCGTACGTATTGGATCGAGGACCACCTTGGCAACTTTAAACGCGATAAACGTTTGGGTAATCGCTACTGGAAGAACAACTTGATCTTTTCTTGCTTTCGAAGGGTACGTTAAAACATCTTTCGTGTTGCTATCGTTGAGCCATGTTGAGGCTTTCGGGCGGCGTCAGAGCTTCCGGCACTTGACCTATATAGCCTTCTGGCCCACACGAAGTAGCACGGTGAAGGTTGTTCTAAGTTTCTTCAATAACGACGAGAGAACCTCTATGGTATAATTTTTTTCTTCGTACAGTTTGCGTCATAAAACGTCGGAGTGCTGAAGTGAGTATTTCGCTCTCTCTCTCACTCACAGGCTTTATCGGCGGGCATAGTGATGCGCATTATTGTTGTCGATAAGCGTTGTCGATAGTGTATTTAGTTTTGTCATTATGTGGGACTGTGATAAAAATGAAAGAAAAATAGATAAACAACGTATTTATTAAACTAAGAATAATAATGATTTAAAATAATTGTACAAAAATAAATATAAATACTATATCTAAGTTGAAATTGAACAGCAAAAAAGATAATAATGATAATAACTTATATCTAAAATTAAATCTAAAAGTATTTATATTAAAATTCTACATCGGAGTCATCAGAGTCATCGTCATCCACATGAATTACGAATAATGATAAAAAACAAATTACATAACAATTGACAAACAGTGATCATAACATAACGACCCCGTAGCTCAGTTGGTAGTGACCCTGCCTGCCGAGCGTGGGGTCCCGGGTTCGATTCCCGGCCGGGGCAGATATTTATGTGACAGATAAATGTCTGGTCTCGGGTCATGGGTGTTTGTGATGTGATAATTGTGTATGTCCATGCCACCCGCAACACAGGGAATCCTAGTGCGGGGGTGTGAGTGTGTGAACGTTTATTTATTATTTATTTAAAACAATATCGCAGCACCCTTTGTATACCGCACTGCTGCCGTGCACCTGCCTTCGATGACTCATTCGTTTTTATCGATAATGGCGTTGCGCCCGCGCAACATGCTCACCTCCCTAGCCGGCTTATCTATTATGACCCAAACTGCACGGAGAAAAAAATTATACTACAGTGCACCGCTTATGAGTTAAAGTCACATAAACCCTCCCTCCCTCCTTCATCCTTTATCATAGCTAGGTACATAGCGTGTTTGGTTGCAATAGTAGGTAATGGTTGCAAATACCATTCTAATATACAATAATTATTTACGCAAATAGTATCGGTCTACGGTTCTACGAAGCACAATGACATTTTATAAGCTCCACCCTAAAACAGATTACCATTTTAACTGTGGACCTCTACTATGAATAATTCACGATCGCGTGAAGGCCTACCGTTGAACATCCAAATAAAAGCTTTTTATAAATATTTTCGTAATTTGTTACGTGCTTATGTTCTATCGGCTTGAAACAATATTTGAAAAATAAGGAATAATGAATAAACTATGGGTATATTTGCTGTCGTATTCCGGATTATTGCTTTTAAATGAATCCCGTGCAGCAATATGCGGCCTACATAACGAGTAACAATAAATAATTTATGCCTGCTCATTTATGCATTATGACCATCGTTAATGCATGTTGTTTGGCTTATCCTACGTAAGTGAATGGTTTCGTACTGAATCGAACGGTTTTGTTATTAGGTATCGTAATTGTATTGGATACTTTACCAAATATAGTAATATGTAGAATAAACTTTTCAAATGGAACTTGGGATGGAATCTACCCCACATCTGTTAACCTTGGCGTGAAACAAATCGTTTCAAACTCTTCATAGTATGTAGAGATCGGTGATAATTAGAAATTCGGAAAACAAGCTCACATCTCGAAAGTAGCAATGTCTTTTGATCAACTTAAAAATGATTGAAGTTGAATATAGTTATAATCAGAGACGTTATTGAGCTCTGTAACCGTAACCGTAACTATCAGAAAATCAACTATCAGAAAAATGTTTCGAATAATTTCAAATAAATTAAACAGGTTATGACAGGTTTTTGCTGGCCGAGTAGATAGATACACCGGCCTCGTTGTCGCTCTAATTTTTAGTCAGTTTTTATTATTACATTTTTAAGGCTATTGTTTTTTTTTGATTATAATATTAAATAATACATAGAAACAAAGTCAAACTGTTGTCTTGTAAAAACATTTTTTTCAAAGTCCTAAATCATATAATATCCGAAATTGACATTATCCGAAACAATTGGACATTGAAAATTAATTTCATATCAGTAACCTTAACCGAAACCGGTAAAATATTATTTATACTACATATATCCGTACTCATATCCAGATCCGAAAATTCATATCCATAACATCCTTAGTTACAACGTTTGTAATTGACATCCTTGGAATGACGTTACTTAATACTAGAGCACTGTATGTTTGATGTTTGTTTGTTTGATCGATATTTCCATATTAATTATAATAGTTAATTAGTAGTAAGTAAGTAGTTAATTAATAGTGCGATGATGGGAAGCAGAGATTAAAATAATCAGGGGTTAACTAAAATGCAACAATTCACCACCGGATTCCTCACAAAAATTGTCAATTAATTCCATGTGAATTATAAATAATAATCCATATATAAAATTAAGTAATGTTTCTTTCATCTTCACGTATAATAAAATTCCAATTGACCGCTTTCTGTACATGAACGGTATATGAGAACAACTACTATTAGAGGCCTTTATTAACACAATAGAATCCATAACAATAGTTTTTAGATTGTTTGTCTGTGCGTTTGTTCGCGCTAATCTAAGAAACCGCTTATCCGAATTCGTTATGGTTTTCACTAGTGTATTGCAGGAAGCGTCACTTAATATTTAAAATCGTTTTGTTGCAATTCGTCCACAGCTAAAAATGTGATAAATCAAAATATTTCAAATTCATACAACGACAAAAATTCCAGTCCTAAAACAATGCAGGTGCTATTAATAAACGTAAGGCCTAGCTTTTCTGAAGCGAAGCAAAGACGGTTTGCTAGTTCATTATAAGATTCAATAAAAACTGATGACTAAATAATACTTAAATTGTATTTGATACTTCTTCAACAATTAAGTTACAATTGACGTTGCCCTACGTTAGGTACGAACATATTATTCGATAATTATTTAGTAATTGCTAATATACTGTAATACTTATGTCTATTCACGTAAATAAACGTCGACCACACTTCAGAATATTTTTTTGCGTGAGACGTATTTTAGATAACTCTCGAGCATATATTTGTATTGCAGCATGTCAGATGTCGTCATTAATAGCAAAAGCTTATATTTGGCTCATATTTTTGTGGCTTGTAAGAAGCTCTATTTATTTCTGAGTCCAAGCTCCTCTCTTCTCTTTGGCTCCCCCTTAACGACGCATAAGGGAATATCGGCAGATCTCTCCAGGAAGGTAGGCTGTATATCAACCAGCTTAGTCCGGATATACAATTATTGCTTGTTAATTTATAATACGACAATTTCACGTTAGCCTCCGCTTTATTTATTTGAAACTTTCTATTAGAGGTAAAATGTATAAATCGTTTACTATCTTGGTAGTTATAATATAATAGAAATGTATTCATAGATACAAATTAATATATCTCGCTAAATAATTCAGAAACTACGCTAGACGTAGTGCGCGCTATTATCCATTTCATTATATTGATTACTTGATTGATGGACCTATTTGTAGTATTAGCAGCGCTAGCCCAGTTATTGATAACGTTTTGGATTATTTCTTGTCTTTCTATATATTGTGACCTTTGAAATTATGTCTGTCAAGTCTTTTAACGGTTTTTAATCTTCCGTCCACGTGTTTGTTACAAATGAAATCGTCCTCGTAATGTCCATTCTGTAACAAAAGTGACGTTTTGACATTTTCATTGTGAAAGTTCGTCTCATGAGTCTCTTATTGTTGGGCAATTGTTTCCACCCCAACAAGTTAACGGATAGTTGACACCATTACATGCTATTAAGGACATTTTGAGGAACTCTTGGGTATGTAAGTTTCATGTTTGCAATGGTTTCTTTGACTAAAGGAAGTTGAATTAGATGTTGTATTTACATAAAAAAAAAACTAATATATATATTTTTATTATAGGTGCAAGCATTTGAAGCCCAGCTTCCGTTGTAGGGTGCCAACTTTCAAAGGACTATACCGCCACAGTGCCACTGCTTAATATTTATTTTTATTAATATTTCTTCTTCCAACCTTATGCATACGAATACGAATCGAAAGATAAAATGTATGAAGCAATTTTAAATGTCCTTTTACCTGTTTGACATAATTTATGTTCCCCTTTCATGTTTCGTAAGTGTGTGCGTCCTGTACGCTGTTATAGGTGCCTTCATTTCCGTTGACAACTTTACATTTTGAGTTTACCCTCGGGAACTATGTGACAGAAACCGGAGTAACAATAAAAAATGGCCTTTGTATTAATGCGGAAAGTAAACAATTTTATTTAAATCGGTTAAGCCAGTGAAACGGGGTCAAATGCCATTTATAATTTTAACGAATGTTTATTTTGTACCAATGTTGCGTTTATTTATGAAGCGCTTAATCATTTAAGCTTCATGGATTGTGAGTTAATTAATTAATTGCGCTCATATTCCGACGGTCTGTCTGTCGTAAATGATTGATTTAGTAAAGCAACTTCGAGCGTGGTCGGTAGTTAGATATGTGACTGCTAGTGTAAATTTTCTTTTGCACTTCCGTGCTTTGAAGAATATATCAAGCCATCATTTGAAAAGCTATTTTTATTTACTTTTATAATATGTGTTCTTTGGATATGAGATTAATACTTGAACCCTGTTGGATTTTTCCCGTGCATTTGACACGATAAATACAAATTTATTATTATCTAAGCTGTCTTACTACGGATTAAGTGTGGAAACTATTAAATGGTTCGACAGCTATTTTGCTAATCGGTCTCAACAAGTTGAAATACAGATAAATAGCAACGGAGTAAAAGTCACATCTTCAACACAGCCTCTGAATCGAGGCGTCCCGCAGGGGTCCATTCTAGGACCACTCCTATTTATTTTATACAGCGCGGATCTGATCGAGAATATTGAACATTGCAAGTACCACATGTACGCAGATGATCTGCAGATTTACATATCATGCAAACCTTCTCATGCTGTCATAGCGGTTGACAAGATGAACTCTGATCTAGATCGCGTTTCTCTGTGGGCTAAACGTAACGCATTGGCTCTGAATCCCAAAAAATCCAAGTTCATGATCTTTGGTTCGCCCAATCAGATTTCTCAAATTAGTGAAACTAATCCTGTCTTGTCAATTAACACCGAGCCAATCGCGAGAGTTTCGGAGACTAGGAACTTTGGCGTACTTATGGACGAGAACCTTCGGTTTGAAAAACACATTTCTGAAATTGCGCGGAACTGCTTCTACAGATTAAAGGTAATATATCGGATAAGAAACTACTTAACACCTACTTTACGTATTAACCTTTGTGAAGCGCTAATTTTATCAAAGTTTAACTACGCCGACACACTTATAGGCCCACGTCTGCTAACACGCACCAAAAAAGTAATACAACGTGTGCAGAACGCCTGTGCACGTTTTTGCTTCAATGTGCCACCGCGCGCGCATGTCACTCCATTCCTCAAAAATGCGAATATGCTTAAAATGGATCTCCGCAGGCGGCTCCACTTCGCCACGCTATTGTTTGGGATTGTTAAAAACCAAGAGCCATCTTATTTATATAATAAGTTGACCTGGGCAGAGTCCCGCAGTCTCCGTCTGAGGGCCTTCTGCATGCTGCGGTATCCTACCAGCTGCACAGCTGCGTTCAGAACCAGTTTTAAGTACAGTGCCACGAAGATATGGAATAATCTGCCACCTCCTCTTCGCAGTCTGAAAACAATAAACACATTCAGATCTAGGTATAAATTATTCCTTCTTGAAGAGCAAAAAGCAAGTCTCTAGCCGTTGTTTATTAATAATTGAAATGTTTTGTAGAATTTTTATTAAAATATAATTGTTATTGATTTGTTATAAATTATTTTAAACCTAGTAAATATTATCAATAATAATACTGCACTTGAACTACTTACCACTGTGTTTCTGACCGGCAGGTATGGCGGCGAATATATGTAAACCCATTAGCCCTGTGGCCTGTCTGTAGGTAAAACACGTGTCGCGTCCAATTATGTCCTCCAATATGTCCTTTTAATTCATTTCTTTCTATATACTTTTTACTCTCATTAACTAAACAAACGTTTTATTCATGTACCCACTTATTCCGAATACTTGACAGTCAGTAAATTAGCAATAAATTAAAAATTATTAAAAAAGAATTAATTTTATTAAGAAAAATAATTTAACCGAAAACGACTGACCGGGCTTCCGTCACGGAAGGCAGGGCCGAGACTGAAATATCAGTGCTGTGCTCACCCGCGGCTTAAGCTGAGGCTGGGGCCATTCGTAGCTCGTTACGCTGCAGCACGGACATTTCATGTTGTATTTAGATTTAGTTTAGCATATACTTAGGGTGTAGTGTTATTGTGTTTTCTTTTCTCTGTTTTTTGTGTATTTTATTATGTTCAGCTGCGGCTTTAGACTACGAATAAACATTTTTTTCATTTCATTTTCATTTCAAAAAATGAGTTGTAAGTGTTATTTGTAACAGTGTTTGGGAGTTTTTTTTGCCGCTAATTGACTCTGTTCGGTAAGAATGCTATGTTAGTGACTTTCTGATGCAATGGCGTTCGAAAAGTGTTTGTAACAATTTAATTCACTCATAAATACACTTCTCAATCGGGAAGGCACGTTGTACGGTTTTACCAAATCTAAAAGCCTCTCTATGTGCGCTGTTAGAAGGCGATTCACTGAGTAGAAATTCCATAAAACGTGACCGCCTTTCTTTTGACACGTTTTCCTTTATATGAAAAAAAAATCACCTTGTTTGCAGGAACCTATGCCTATGTCTGTTATAAGTTAATTACTAACATACTGTTGTATATTGATTGTGGTATTTTGCGGCAATTTCTGCCGACCTTGTCATTCGTTGTCTATTGTCGGTCGTCACGTTATCGTCGCTTCAATTGGCAACGTCAGATGTCACGCAGGCACGCACCGCTGCTGAACATCTATATTAAGTTCAAATTTATGAAAAGACGTAAAGAAACTTTTAATAATAACACGATAAAATTGACGTATTAGTGACGTGAACCATCACGAAAAATCGTATTTGGAATAGCATTTAAAATAGATGTTTACGAACCATTTCTTTATTTTGATAGTAACGTTTTCTCAAACGATCAAACAGGTGGAAGAGTTGTCTGTATCATCGCCCATGCACATCTGCAATATTAAAAAGTAACGGATGCATTGCCGACTAGGGCCGGAGTATCGTAAGCGATAAGGCCACTTAATGTATTATGTTTACCAACGAAAAGTGTATCCTATGTATTTAAAAAAAATATTTTTGTGTATTGTGCATCCTATGTATTTTTGGTTTGTAGTTGGCTGTCTGTTAATATGGTGAGGTTCTGAAAATAAGTTTTGAAGATAAAGAAAGGAACCTCTCAACCGGTAGCAATTATTCAGCCGTGTTTAAAGATATTTGTTGTAATAATATTAACATTGCAAAACTAGTCCATCTTTTACTATTTCAGAGTCTAATTATGTGTCTTGGAAACCGAAAATGCTACTCCTCAATGGAATGGAATAATCCAACCATGTTTTGAATCGTTTCCTTTTGGTACTGCTTATATTGCAAAGCCAGTAGTGAAGTTTGCGTCTAGCGGTCATCATTCCATGATATTGAACTGATGACGAAAAAAGAAGCGTTACCTAATGATTTGGAATACGGGAATAACACTGTTTGCAAACGGGGTAGCGCTTGCAATCAAGCGTGTGATCCGCTTATCCCGTTACATAACAACATTTTGTAATACTTTACTTATTAAGAAAGAATATTTACACTGAAAAAAGAAAAATAAAAAGTTAAAAAAAAAAACTGACCTGCAAAACTACAATTACTACTACTAAAAAGCAAAACAAAACGAAGTCGTTTAAAAATGGTCAACCATAATAGTAAATATAACTATAAAATAGTAACTATGAAAAAAAACTATATAAAAACTATAAAACTATAAAAAAACTATACTATAAAGTAACTATAAAAAAAAAAACACTTTTTTGTCGTTTTTGTTAGATGTTGCCTATTCATGTAGTCTACATGCCTATAATAACAAAGTTTTTAAGTTTAGTAAATAGATTCTTTAGTTCTGAATTTCTAGATGCCGGATTTGTCTATTTTAGGGTCGTAAATTCGTAATTTATTCCAATTCCAAGGTATTTCACAGTGGTAACTAAAAATAAGTCCTACTTTAAGTTTATATAAATATATGAATTGTTTACATAAAGACATAATTTTTTTTTCAGAATATCAAACCATCAAATTTTTCCTTGAACTGTTAAAGCTTGGAACAAATAATCAAGCTCAAAAGGAAGAAAAAGTCACCATTTCCAGGAGTTAACAAACTATATCGCTGATCATTTACTTCAACTTGTGCATGATATTATTACAGTACTTACTTCGGCATCTAGAAAACTCTTGTTAAGGTATGAGAACGTTTCTATTGGGTACACTGTAATATGTACGATCTGTAAGATCATTCGAACCAACTATAACCAGCTGTGTAAGGCGACACTTAATCTTATTCATAGGAATATAATTACTATAGTTGATACTAACTGTGTGTTGCTTTTAACAATATTATTATTATTCTGATTGTATATTAACAATGTATGTCGATGGATAACAGTACAAAATTCAGAGAACAGCAAAACAACTGAATAGTTATTAATAATAGCCTAAAAATAAGTGGGCGAAGTTGGTCCGTGGGAGTTACGATATTTGAATACCTTAGTGAATGGAAATATCTGCAAAATCTATAAGTGGGTGTAAAAGTGTAAGGAAAGTCTTTATTGACGAAAATAAACGCTGCAGAACTACATTGGACACGTAATAGTAATTAAAAATTTGTACAATATATTAGTGTGTTTCATTTAGTAGGTTAATTCACACTGACACAGTAAGTAAGTACTTTGGTTATTTAGGAATATCTTTTTTATCAATATCATTACGCGCTGTATCATTATGAACGGATACTAAAAGAAAGATAATAAATAACATCAGTAAAAAAAATGTTGCTTTTCGTTCCTTATAACCATGATACTCTACTTAAGAAATTATTCTATATTTTTTCTATATCAATATTATAAAGAAAGTGAGATTTTTTTGAGTTTTTGTACGAGTATATGCGAAAGGTAATCTCCAGAATGACGGTACGTATTTGAAAAAATTCTTTTGCCATTTGAAAGATACATTATTCCGGATGGACATAGGCTCGTCGGCATGTGACTAAACTAATAAGGAGGGTAGGGGGTGTTACGTAGTGAATTAATAATAAAGAGTAAAAAAGCCCAAATAGTTGGAAATATTACAGACTCATATTTTGATGAATATCGTTTTTCCATTTCTTTTTTTAGAAAATTGGACCCATTTTCTTTATAAATGTTAATGAAATCAATAAAATAGCTAATTAGCTTTTAGAAATATTATACAGAATCGAAATAGCGCCAATATCAAAGACATTGCGAAAAATACATCAACGGTATTAAAAAAAATATAATAAAAAATATTAAAGTAGAAACCCCCTTTATAGGTTTCTCTTCAATAATTTTTCATAAATATTCAGAGTATTTTGAGCAGTCACGTACTGACGAGCGACGTTGTATAGTATAAAATAAATTCTTCGTCTCGTTGCGTCCGTGAAACGGGTTTACATGCAATTTTTACCAATAGATACATTGATTCATTATAGGTTTAGGTGAATGATATCACGAAAAAGTTACAAAATGCCTGTAAAAAATGAGGGTTCGGTTATTATTTGTGAGCGTATAAAGTTTCTCGAAGCGAACTGAGGGTAGGTCACTAGTTTGGGATAAAATGAATGATATTTATGTATGTTTATATATAAAAATATATATACATTTGACTTTGAGACTATAAATATCAACGGTAAAAGTTTTAGATGACTTAATTCCTAGCTTATTGGCTTATTTAGCTTTTAGTGTAAAAGCAACGACATGACTGTTTATTTGGTTTTAGGGTTTAGCTGTCGTATTTGATGAAGGGTGGCGCACATTTGCGTTTTGTTTGCTCAACACAAAGCCGCTACAAATGTAAGCACGGTTAGCCGATTAATACATTATACTTAAACAGTGCGAACTGTGTTTGTTAATTAGGCGAAATGAAATTGTCACTCCGCTGAATGCTTATTGCGTTTGACTTTTCTTGAATTAATTTAATTGAATAAAAACACATACAGTCATGTATTTATTCGCGATATGGTATAATGTTTGAACTACATTTCATAAGGTTAATGGAGAAATATCGAATTTTTCAGCATTAATAATGAGATCGTGTACAAATATACCGCCAGTCGTAGTACATACTCCCAGTTGTTATAATTAAAAAGCTAATGTTACGCCATGTTGTAGGTTTCAGTTGGTACAAAAATGGTGTCGATCATTTTATTTGGCGCTAATGGGTTAAAGTCGATGTCAAAATCACAACCTAAATTCTCCCACAGCCTGGGTTTTTAATTAATCACAGGGATGAAGGCCACGCTGGTTAAGCTCGAATTGGTTAACTTCACACACCTCCATCTCCACACAATTGATAATTAATTTGTAAACTGTTAGTAGCTGAACAATTTCACAAGTTTGCCGGTTTCGAACCCAGCTTACGAGCGAAAGACCAACATATAAACCACTATGTTATTATTATTGCTAATGGCGCGATGAGCGATATTTCTTAATCAACTTTACATTAATTTGACATGCAAAATATATCGACAGTTTTGCTCAGGAAACTGTGTGGGCGGAAAATGTAGGCAATACATATATATGTACATGTGGGAGACTTATAAGTTACACATGGTTTTGTCAAAACTTCGGTCTAAGCTTCTCAATACTTACGAGTATCTGCAATGTAATCGAGAATTTAAAAATTATATTCATATTACTAACACTTAATATTTCAGTTCTAATCTTACATGTGTAAATCAGTTTTAGGGTCTATTATAATTCCAAAGGATACAAAAAAGGATAAAAGTTATAGCCAACTAAGAAATTGTTCATAATTCTGAAGGCATCATTTTTTTTTGTTAATAGCCGACAAACGAGCAGACGAGCCACCTGATGGTAAATGGTCATAGTCGCCCATGGACATCAGCAAGACCAAAGGTTCCACTGATGCGTTGTCGACCTGGAAATGAGAAGAAGGTTAGAAAGCAAGTACTGGCTCTCAAGTCCCCAGCCGGAACACGACGAGTCGTTTGGCGACTGACTCAAGCAGGACGGTGGTAGCTAACCAGGCAGGCTTCACGGAAAGATAATAATACCAGTAATAATATAAATGACTTAATAATAATACTGATAATATAATCCATACGCGAAGCCCTTCCACCAAGCAGGCTGGCTTCTGTCACCTCCTACGGCACCCTGTTCTGCCAGCATGGGATTGGGGGGAGTATTCTAAGCCGCCCCAATACGGCATCATTGACCATCAGGTCTGTTTGTCAGCCGGTTATTTATTGATATAAAATGAAAATCTATGTGAACAAAATCATTTATCTCCAGTATACATCTACCATGGCGTAATAAGAAGTTGGAAAAATCTTAAATTTAGGATAACATTGATATCCGAAATTAGCCACTACAGATTTGAATATATTCCAATCTTCAATTAGCAGTTTATGTGAATTTTGTAATTAATGTTATTGTACTTTGTTTCAAGAATCTTTTTAAATACGTAAAAGCCTTTGATTAATGTGTAATTTCTAAACGATTTGAATAATGGATCACAAGTTTCACTAAATAGGAACAAAAAGATGGGGTTTTAGTCAAGCTTGCAGAATAGTAGTGGCCAAAATGGCAGGCAAAATGTTCGCCGCAACAGTCATAATATAAGTGTGACATAAACGAGTAGTTACATATCCTAAACTGTTCGACGTTTGTTAATTTTAATCCATATTTTATGGATTTATTTTATGTGCAATTTATTTTTATTGCACTTACATTTCATATTTAGGTATGTTGTGTCATATAAAGGTAACCTAACAGGGTTTATAAATATATTTTATTGGACGACTGTATCACATCCGAAATTATGAAAGAGAAAGACTACAGATTTATTAGTTTAAGGAATAAAACACATTTATAAAAGTAATTTTACATACATATAGGATATCATCTGATGCTAATAAGTACCAATAACAACTGATGTCGGCAGCGAGCCTACAGCCAACTTGGATAGTAGTTACCTTCGTAATTCAGAAGTTCATATGTAACCGAATTTTATTAACATGTTAAATGTCAGAAAATAGACAACCTGTCTTCAGTATGGTGATCTTTACACGTTTTATTAAGCTTTTATTTGGGTTTAATCCATGCAGAGCACGTGTTTTACCTCGTAATTAAGGAAGCCTAAAGCGAACTCCTTCACGCTGTTTTAATGCGGGTTAGTAAGTCAGCTTTTCCCGGTCGAATTGTTAGTTATTGACATAAATAATATTTTTATATCAATATCAATTAAAATGTTGGGTTTAATATAAATGTAGTATTGCAATATTTTTCAAGTCGGCGAAAAAAAATTGTTCTGGTGAAAATTAATTAAGTTTTTTAAAGAGAGAACCAGTGTTATGTTGTTTATATAGATATATTTTTAAAACTTGTCTATATCATTATTATCATATATTTTTAAACTATTACTATATCATATATTTTTAAAATTTGTTTAAAATTTTAAATAATTAGGATTTTGAAAATAAGTTAAATTTGAACTAATTCCATTATATTCACACATACACACAGTGAAGCTAAAGTCATCAAAATGTAATAGGCCCGTTTTGACATTTGTCATGGCGACGTAACTAGTGATGTAACCATACGGCTCGATACTCGATACTATCGATAAAACGATTCAAGTTTGTTAGAGTATTTGATCGATTTGGTTATGTATTGTAAAGTGCATTGGATTACAGTTCTGATTAGAAAATTTTACTTAAACTTTAATATTGTGGGTATTTTGAAATGATACAATGGTACGAATGGTCAATTTGTCTTTAATTTAGTATTTTTGGTTACAATAACATTCACTCAATCACAAAAACATCAAGAAAAAGCGAAAGTGATTGAATCTTCATTCAATTTTTTTCTTAATATATAATTTCAAACTATAGTTCTATACAAATAAAACCTAAGGGTTGGCCGTAAGACTTATCATCGGTAATGATATGGAATAATAGTTAAAAAAACAAAGCAATTGGCTCGGCGTTATTAGCTGACATTCTCACCGCACATGTAATAAAGTGCAAACCACACAAGGACTTACATAAACTAAAAAGGTTCAGGAATGTAAAATGTCGTGTAAAAGTGACTTTACACAGGACTTTACTCAAGCTTTGGAGGATGGGTATAATAAAACTGATGTTAACCTATTTCTACCGTGCCGTGCTTTTATAAAAGGACTTGTAAAAGAAAACGACTGAAAATATATTTGTATCAATCATAATGATGTATTTTATATGAAACACGACTTATACCTTTGACACGAAAACAAAAACATATAAACATAAGTATTTTGTTAACGTAACTAGCTTTATCAAATTACAACCAAGTGCAGAATTAATTTAATTTATACATCCTTGACTGGATCACCGATCTCACTATATACGCCAGTTTTGAATTTTCTCCGTCCAGTAGAATTATAGAAAATTGAGTTAAGTAGGACCAAATTATTTAATTAAGTGTAAAGGACCTTAGAAATACGTTTGGCATCAATCCATAAATATCAGCACTTTAAGGTACGCGCCTCTCCTCGGAATTGAGGAGCCCTCCACCGCACCGACTTGCTACAATGGTAGGTGGCAGGGTAAGTGGGTAAACCAAATGTTGGAAGTTCTTATGCAAGGCCTCTGACATGACTTAATGAGTTCTCTATGATGATAACAATGACTCACGATTTAACTTCCAAATGGAAGCTCTCAGGAAACTTTGCACCAGCGGTAACACATCGCATTATCGACACTAGTTGCCGCAGTAATGCCGAATTAAGTAATTCCAGTGATCACTTAAGATCGAGCTGATGAGTTATAAGCGTTTGAAAAACACAGGTGTTTGTTTTTTATTTTAAGTTAATTTCCGTTCTCCACACGTTTTGCCATACTGGCAGAATAAATCGAGTTATAGGATATGAAAGAAGTGTTCATTAGAATCTTTCAGCGAAACTCAAGAGTTTATTTTATAAAATGAATTCCTAAGTATATAAATTTTTTTATAACAATATCCGTATTATATTTTCACTAAACATCTCTAATTAAGTAAAATTTATTATATTTAGCGTTTATTAATAGAAGCGAAAATTTAGCGGAAAAATTTATTGAGCTATTTACGTATTAATATAAAAATATACTATAGAAATGTTTATAGAGTTCTCCGTAATGCTTTCAAAGGTTTGTGAAATCTGAGAAACGGTATTTGTTGTGGACGGTCTACGTCATGGACTAGCGTGTGCCACTCACTTGTGGGGCGAGGCCCTCGAGAAAAACGGGGAGGCGCTGGCCGTCTCCCTCGATGTTTCGAAGGCTTTCGACAGGGTCTGGCACGCTAGTTTGTTAAGCAAGCTTTCAGCGTTTGGTATTTCCTCTGGCCTTATCGTTTGGATAAAGGACTTTCTGAGTGAACGGTTTCTCCGTGTTGTTATCGATGGTTGTTCATCGCAATCGATGGCTACTAACGCCGGAGTTCCTCAGGGGTCCGTTCTGTCCGCTACTCTATTCCTGCTGCATATCAATGATCTGCTCAAACCCGGTATCTATGGGTATGCAGATGACAGCACAGTAGTGGAGAGATACCTTCCGAAACCCCGGGTCGGCAGAGATGAAATACAATCCGAAAGAGAGGCCATGGTGGAACGTATGAGTCCCACAATTCGGGCAGCGTCCGAATGGGACGATGCCAATCTTGTGAGATTCAACGCAACCAACAACCCACAGACGTGTCTGTTCAGTGCCAAGAGGAACCTGTTCACCTTGGCTCCTACTTTTCCGAATGTAACCCCGGAATGCACTGACCGTCTTCAATTGTTGGGAGTTGAAGTTTCGTCGAACCTCAACTTTAGTCGGTTCATCGAGTCTAAGGTTAAAGCGGCTGCAAGGAAACTGGGGGCCCTTGCGAAGGTGAGGCGGTACTTCACACCGAATCAGCTTTTAACCCTGTATAAAGCTCAGGTTCGACCATGTGTGGAGTACTGTTGTCACATCTAGGCTGGTGCTGCCAAGAGTAATCTATCTGCGTTGGACTCGATGGAGAGGCGTGCAAAGAGGCTCATTGGTGACCCAGATCTGGCTGAAACCAATCTGCAAAGCCTTGAGCACAGGCACAGGGTTGCTAGCCTCTCGGTCTTCTATAGGGTACATTTTGGAGAGTGTGCGCAGGAATTGTTCGAATTAATTCCCTCATCACCGTTCCTCCATCGAATAACTCGACGTCCGTTAGGTATCCACCCTTTCGTAGTAAACCTACCACCCGCACGGACGACGCGGTTTGCGTCCTCGTTTACTATGCGCACTGCAAAGGACTGGAATAACTTGCCCGCGTCAGTGTTCCCGGCTACTTACGATGTGGGAGTCTTCAAGAGGAGAGTGACTAGGCTATCATAAGTTAGTGCGTTCACCATCTTAGACTTCATCACCACTTACCATGAGATGGGATTGTTGTTAAGCGTTAACTTATTTTTATGGAAAAAAACAACTATAGCTTATCTTTACCCCCATATTGTAATTCAATAGAATGTACCTTGCAAGTATTAGAATTAATATGAATATTTACAGTTCTGTGAAACGGATTTTAAAATTAAAACTGCACGTAGATTTCGAGTTAAGGCCCCCTTTGCAGAAAACAATAGTAATACATATTTGAATACCGTAAAATATTCAAGATTTAAATTTATGAATTAAATGTAAATGTAAACATGGTTATTTACAATTCACCAACGAATTAGTGATCGGAAACAAATTGTCAATTAACACGTCTTTATTGACAACGTATCAACAGAATTTTAAATTTCTAGCATGTATATTAAACAAGCTGAATCGTATACAAACTGCCTGAATACATAACGAATCATTGGTAAATCTTCATCAGTCACGTTTTGTCCATCTTGTTAGTTAGCGGTATAAAATGTAACTTTAAAAACATTTAAACGAATTCAAAAAACAATTCAGAATGGCAGTAACAAGCGAAAAATAATTGAATTACAGATTTAATTTAAAATACAAAACTACTTATTATATGTGTGTAATATGTATTCCATTGTGTAATTTTTTGTCTAAATTTGTTAGTTATACATTTGAATATGCTGTACTTACTGAAATTTTTGAAGTATATAGTGATTAATTTTTCTAATTGCAAAATCTTTAACTGTTGAATTATTCCCGTACGATGAAGAGTTCATCTGTTCATCTCCCGAACCCATCGTTTTTTTTTTTTTTTGCGCCCAGACAATTGGAAATAGGGCTACCCTCCGGGAAGCGGGGGAGCGGGGTGGTGAATGCTCATAGCATACCAGCGCAGCCGGCTGCGCTGGTTATGTGGGACCCCCGAGAAACCTAGGGGCCTACCCACTAAACACCACCCGAGGCTGGCTTTGGCCTGGAGGCCTTAAAGCCGACATCTGATGCGACCCCCTATAGGGAAAGGGGGCGCTGGAACCCATCGTTAAATTCTCGCCATATTTATACGAGACCAATCCTGAGAAATCCTCTATACACTAAAAAGACCATCATCAAAATATGGTCATAAACAACGGTGATATAGCTGTACATACAAAGAAAACAAATTCATACACACAAATATAGAACTTAAATTATTATTAAGGTGTCTTCTGCTCGTAATGTAAACGTATCTTTTTTTAATCATTTCGGCCTTCAGAAAAAAAAATGCAACTGGCTTCTAGCCATAAAGCGATCTGATTTTAGAAAGCCACGATATTAATAATGATGGTGTTACATTTAAACTAGCGCACCGCTCTCACTTTGTGACAATATCCATTAAACTGACTAATTTCGAACCGCATTGCAAAGGAAGAATATCTCGACAATTCCATTCGTAAACTATAAGAGAATACGATTTTCGCGGTAAAGTTTTGTTCGGTTGAAGAAACCCACATTTAATAATCAAAAGTTTAATTAATTAGATGAAATAAATTATATTAAATTTGTTTATTACGCAATTGAATTTTAAAGTATACAAAATATGTTATTCAGAAATACACTGAAATAATTTATACATGTTTCAATGTTACTCATATTTTATAATTTTTTGTCAGTGTTGCACTACAAGGTAGTTAATAACTGACATTAATTAATAATAATATAAACATGTAATTTGTAAATATTTTGATATTCTAAAGAGGTTCATTAATATTACTTGTATTACTGTTAAAGGTAACTTGAAATATAATATTAATGTTAAATTTATATTATAAGAAAAAAGTACTCAATATTAAAATACCGAATAGTAAATAAATATTAATTAAGTAGTGAAGGATAATGGCACATGCTTTGTACTAATACTAGGAGGATTAAGAGATACAAAGGAATGCTCTATGTATTGATGAGAATAGAATCCATTCTTATTTTAAGAATATCATGTACGAAAAATGTCATCGAAAGATTGAAACTTTGTTTTGGATTATGTTATGATGTTTATAAAAAATCTTCTGTAGTTAGTTTTTTGTAAATTAAGTAATTTTTTTGGTTTTCCAAATTGTTGTTCTAGTGTTGTTTGGAAAATTAAAATAAATTGTAAAATAATTGATGGAATTAAAAAACTAATTGATAACAAATATACCATTACCAAAAACTCCATTCAGAGGATGACTCTATTCAAATTCGGAACCCAAAAGTATATACCAACGCTTTGAAGTTTATTTGAAATTTACGAGCTGTAATCATGCAGAATTGACGAGATTGAGATAAATAAATTCTAGATTCAGACGTCTGAAATGTTATGTATCTGAGTTCTTTTGAGTGTAACTGTAAAATTGGATGCATTTGTAAATTGGACGAAGAATTTACATCTCATATTAAAGTTTTACTTTTCACGTAAAATTTTTCTCTTTGGAACTAGCTGCAGCGTAATTTGTATTTGCTCGACCTTTCAATGTTCAGTATTTAATTGATAACCCAGTCCGTATAAAAAATAAATATATTGAATGAATACTGAAGAATTATTTAACTTAGCTGAGTAATCAAAGCAGTATTCTAATTTTTTTAACATCCATCTTCCGCACGGATGACCCGAATTCGAATCTAATTTTCTTCTCTCTTTCTCTAATTTTCGAAATTATGTGTTTGTATTGCTACTTAATTAGAATTGAGAGCTCTCCATAATATTCTTAAAAATGCCTGTAGATTGTCAATCCGCACTTGGCCATCGCGGTGTATTTACTTTACCTTAAAAAATCCAGCGTTATTATGATAATTATGGGTCGTAATGATTAGTGGAACTACGTTAATATGTTCAACAAAACTAATGCGTCAGCTATAGAATTGTGTATTCAGTTAATTACATATCACATTTGTATAAATTGTTTTCACTGTTGCAGTCTTATAAATGTATTTTCGATAAAATTTGCTTTGTGCGGTATTGGGGCGGCCTAGAATACTCCCCCCAATACCATGCTGGCAGAACAGGGTATCGTAAGAGGCGACAAAAGCCGGCCTGCTTGGTAGTTGGGCTTCGTATAAAGATTATATTATCAGTATTATTATTCAGTCATTAATATCATTTCTGGTATTATTATCTCTCCGTGAAGCCTGCCTGGTTAGATACCACCGTCCTGCTTGAATCAGCCGCCAAACGACTCGTTGTGTTCCGGCAGGGGGCTTGAGAGCCAGTACTTTCTTTCTTACCTTCTTCTCATTTTCTGACCGACAACGCATCGGTGATACCTTTGGTCTTGCTGATGTCCATGGGCGACGGTGACCACTTACTATCAGGTGGCTCGTCTGCTCATTTGTCGGCTATTAATATAAAAAAAAAACTCCATTTACGCGGAGACCCATTATGAGGATTAATTATATATTATAGTTAGTTATTTTGCAATTCTTTTTCGCTAAAACTATATTTGTTACATCTCTCAGCGTCCAATTAAAGCTATATTAAAGTTACTTGTAAAACAACAAGCGGACAGCACAACAGATTTGCGAGCATGACACTTGTCGTGGGTTGGAAATGGGTATCGCTCATAACCATGTATGGTCGTCAGCTTCTTCACTTTCTTTAACTAGTTAGTTGGTTAGTTAATTAACTACTACTTTCCTTCATTATATACTTTTAAAATATTTTGATAGCAATCAATATTTGAATGAAATAGGACAAATCAAATTTATATTGACTTTATTTAAATACACAGGTGTCTTAATGATACCTTGCATTTACAAAGCGATACATAACAACACAACGACGCGGACATGAGTCAATCATACACAGGACGTGGAAATTACTAATGCGCACATGAAGATCGAAGGAAAGCTGCGCGTCTTTCCTGCTTTTGCACTTCATTCAATTTCCCTCTGTACGTAACTCTAGTTGGTCTGCATTAAAATAATTATGCTTTACATAAATGACGCAAAACAGATTTATCACATACAAAAGACAAATTAACTTCATAAAGGAAGGCTCTACGGTTACTTCTAATAGAAAGCTCTTTTCAATTATTATAGGTACTGCATCTATTTTAATGGATACGTATGAAAAGTATTATAAAATCCCAGAGAACGTGGGTGTTTCATCATTCAGACCGGACATACTCTTTTTTTCCAGTCAAGTCAAAAGTATAGTACTGGTAAAGCTTACTGTACCGTGGGAGACTAAGAAACCCAACGACCACACTATAAAAATAAATATATTCTACGACCTAACAAATTAATTTAAAAAAGTGGGGGCGAGAGGTATACAGGCAAATGCTCTATTCTTTCTTATGCTTCCATTTTAGAACAAGTATCTAAAGCTCCTCTAACAGGTTCCTTCCAAAGCCAGAGGGGGCAACACGAGCATTGAAGGTGAGCATGGATGCGAATCATAAAGGTAGCCCCCTTAAACCTACACTCGGGTGCAAGTCCCGGGAACTGCTCAAAGTTTCTCCCTCTGCCACACGATGGATCCGGCACCCGCACGGTGAATCCGTGGAATGCTAAGAAGTTCGTCTCATAGGAGTAAATAACGAAATCATAGATCATTCATCTTCTTTATTATTATTATTGTAAATCCAATGCTGACATGTAATTTAGCTAAGATCTACCGATAACTTGTAAGGTACCGATGAAGTTAGGAGACGAAACTGCAAAATGATCCTATCTGACTACAGATGGCTTTATTATGGAAATCATGCTATCCCAAATGTAGATAACTGACGGTTAAATGGAAATTATATGTGTGTTTTCTTAAAAGCTTTAGACGCTATGAGCGACGATAGATATAAGCAATTTGTGAAAATTTACGCCGAGGAAATTTTCGGTACAAAAAATTTGAAACCGATGTGACGGTATTCAGAACTGCCCTTAAAATTGGGACTGTTGCTGAAGTTTGACATACAGCCGATTATTCCTACGAGATGGATGTCATGGAAGAGTTACGGTGTAGTGGCTGCGTAATAAGCAACACTTGTAAAACAAACGTCACATAGACGGCAACACCGCGGCGCGCGCTATAGGCTGGCAACAACGGATGCTAGTGTGGCGTCAAACCTGCTGGAACATCGAAGCGTTTTGACCGCAGAATCACATATTAACAAATAACAAAACCAGGCGTTATTGTTAACTTTTCAGCAATACGATCATTACGCTAGATAAAACGGTCTAAAACGGTGCTGGTAATTTTAAAGCATTGCATTCGTATTAAGGCGATCTTTCGGCGGGTATTTTCCGTACATGTGGCACTGGCCTTACTCCTATCCTAGTACGGCGTGTTTATTCTGCCGCGTATATCGACCGGTCCCGCGGGCGCGCGCCTTCCGACCAGTCGCCGTCGCCGCACCGACCGTGCCGCGCGTCTCCGCACACCGATGACAGTTGCCGCCGATCGACATTGCCTGAAACAACAAAACGTACTCCTAACACTTCCGAACGGACCATAACGTTCGTTGACGCTGCAGCATCTCACTACTGCAGATACACCATCGCGTGTAAACTGGTCACATAAAATATTTTGTTGTGTCATGTGAGATTTTGCTGCTAATGCTGCGTTGTATTTCTACGGCGGCAGTCAAAACGGTGAGTTATTACGGCGATTTTTATCTATTTGGCTGAAATGAATACAGGTCTTAAAATTAATGACTACAAATTTAATCAAAGGCGAAGCCTCAAGCTCAACCTTCAAAATATACTCACGGCATGTCAAATTGTACGTTGTAAACACTTTGTTACTATACTTGATATTAGATTACTATACCATGTCCTAGGGCAAGTTAAGAATTTTCAGTGACTTCTTATTAGAAAGGGAATATTTTCGATTTATTTATATGATTCATAATGTATTATTTGTTTCTTTTGTAGTGTAATTCTTAATAAGGCACTCGTGACTCTACGTCGTAGAGACTGTAGCTTACGATATGTATACACAGTCCATTGACCGCCTCTGGAAACGGCTACGGCTGCAGCTACGTAGACAATTACAAAAATTGCTTTATATCCCTGCGATATTTATTTCTGAAGGTCAGCTTGTCCGAAAAGTTTGTTGGAAACTATATTACGTAGAGTTCTTTTAGTAAAACTAATTTAACAATCTGTAGTCTGTAATATCACTAGTGTTACACGTGTAGTGAGGTTATAGGTTATTATTAATAGGTTACTGTAAAATTCCATACGGATATAGCAATCTTATTCTCTATTGATGGTCATAGTTCCTCAAAGTCAAAGTTCAAGTTGTACCAGGTAAAACTTAAACGTCAATGAAAGAGAATGATAACCTCGTCTTGTCTACTCCTAGTCACTCTTGTTACTTTACTAACTTGTTACAAAAAATCCTTTTTCGCCTTTTCAGCTCATCTGAGAAACTCATAATTGGCATCCATCACATACGCTTAGTCCTTATAAGTAAATTAAAACGCATAATATTGATATAACTGGTTGTTATGGTTGTGCCGTTAATACTACATATATTTAAACATTATTTAATTGTCCATTTCGATAACTTTGTAATCTAAGCAGTCAAAGGTGGAAATGACAAGACCGTTTATCAATTACGCCGTGTTGTATTTTATACATAAAATATTTGAATTTTCACGTTATATTTCTATTTGTGTTATATTGTACATTGGTTTCGATGTATAATGTAGGTATAAGAAAATTAATATAATTATAATAATAGTATTTTTCTCAAGGTTTCATAGAATGTAATTTTAAGCGCATAGACTAAAATTTCGCCTAGACTCATCTTGCGAGGTTATTTAAAAATTTCGTGCGTCGGGTTTCAATATTTTTTCGATCGATAAGTATCACAGTGACAATAGAAAATGATGTCGACCTTTAGATACTTTACGTTTAAATCAATATATTATCATCGATCAGCAGATCCATTTACAACCTGAGAACCATATTGCGGTCTTTGCGATAGGCATTGTTATTTAATTTTAAGGTTTTTCTGTTAAAATTTTATACGAATTCAAAGTAATGTACCTAACAGAATATATTAATTGATTATCATAATCAATTCAATATCATTATAATCTTTAAACTGCTCCACTGCTCCTCGGATCTCCTCGGAGTTAAACAATAGTCTTCTTCACAGGCAATGTCAATTAGTATTAATTATATTATATAGAATTCTTAGATACGTAAGGTTTTCACAATATGTTTTCCTTTGCTAAAATAAGTTGTGATTAACTTATAATACGCACATAATTTTTAAATTACAGGTTTTAAAGAAACCATCACCTCACACTCATCTTAAATATTTCACATGTCATTTGTTGCGTGTAGCCCAAACAACTGGAGTAGCTTGGCCGTGTGGATGATCCCACCCACTATAGTGCCTATGTCTTCGAATAAAGAGTAAATAGGATCTTACCAAATTAGTGGGCGTTACCATCCCAGACCACATAGCTACTCAAGTATAAAAAAATAAAAAAAAGATGTGTGTGAGGCGAAGTCAGACCACTTTAGAGTAGACTCTACTTAAATTTCTATGTTGCTACATTATTCTAATATACCCGTAGTAAGCCTAAATTTGTAGAAAATTCTTATTCATTCATTTTGAAATTATATTATGGTGTTATAGTCAACCATGTTAGCCAGTGAATTATTTGCACTTCATGCTCATTTCTTAATTGAAAGGTTACGATAACATTAGTTATTTGTAAGGGATGATTGTAAGGTTCATAAACATATATCTTCAATAAATAAAAAGCGGTACCAAGTCCTAAAATAAACTGTTTCAAATAATCATTCGAACTTTTTATTTGTATCTACTTGATGACATACATATATAAAGCGATGAAAGGCAATAAAATTGAACTTACTGAATATAGGAAAGTTGATTTAAACGTCAGACAGTAATAAAGTTACAGCGATTAATTGTTTGATGGATCACAATGGTTGACTTTAATTGGTAATGAATTCGATGAAAATAAGATAGTTTTTTTGTTTAAAAGGATTTTAATTATAGTTGACCTTTAACCTATGACCTATATGAGCTATATGATTGAACATTTAAGTTGCTTTCCATTCTTCAGGTAGGGTTTTTAATCATACTGGCTACATGCAGCTACGGGCTTATTATTAGTCTGCCATATTACTTCAGTACAGGTCAGTAGAAAAAAAATGTGAATTTTGAAATATTATGAAGAATTTTCTGGTAAGCAAGTTTACTCATAATTATTTTTCTTAATTCAGATAAGTAACAAATAATTTATGCGTGCAGGATTCAAATCCAACCCTGCATGCTTTTGTCAACGAGCAGAAAGGGCACCTGATAATAAGTGGTCACCGCCATCTATGGATATCTGCAATACCACAGTTATCACCGACACATAGCCAACTAAGAAGCAATTAAGAGACCGCATATTATTGGCTCTTCTACACTGTAACCGAAACACGTTAAAAATATTTCACAATTCATTCTAGAAGGGTAGAGACAGAGATAAAAAATCTATGCACACAAATACCAACGGAATGTAAATGGGCAATACAGAGTCAAGCAACTTCTAACAGGAGGGACTGCTGTTCAGTAGCGTAGTTGGCTTAGATTCGGGCATGGATGGTCTTCTACACTGCATAATTTCACACATATTTATTGTATTGATGTTGTTAAAAAATAATTAATAGTTAAAAAATAATAAATAAAAATTGTTAAAAAATAATAAAATAGTTAATTGCTTTAATGACATTTTTGTAACCTTCCCAAGCTGTACAAATTACCATTTAAAATGCTATAAATAGATTTTCCGTGTCGTTCAAGACACGGTCCTGATGTTGACGTATTTTGAATAGTGTTTCTGGGATATAATATAAAATAACAACATTTGAATATTACTGATTACACAAGCAAAGCAAAGTGATCTTACATATTTTCAATATTTATGAAGACTTTAAATCTGGGGAAGTTATTTGAAATAAGTTTTTAGGTAATGATTGAGAAGCTTCAAATATACGCAAAAACAAATACGTAATGAAATATTTTTCCTTTTGTAAAATTGAGCAAAATTCTGTAGGAATGAGTTTGTGAAATTGGTTTGCTTCTTGATTTTTTATAACTGAACTAGTCTACTTTATTAGTCTTTGTTTCGTTTTAAAAAATATAATCTTTACGTTGATAAATAGTACACAAACCCGAAATTAATTGTACTATTCGTTTATAATCTGGCACCTATTTTATTTTCAGTTTATAATTTGAACCTTTTTTTTCATGCGTCTTATGAATAATCAATTTTATGTATGGGGTATTTATTCATTTAGTGGTTGTTTTCCTTTTTTCTACAAGTTGGAAACATTTTATTTATTGCAAAAGTTATACTATAACCCAAAATATTATTAACATTATTTTATTTATTTATCTCCTTAACAAATCTTTTTGTCTAATTTTTCCCCTCCTCCCATGTTTTTGTCTCCTCTTGTCCGCAATTGCATGCCTGTGAAGAATAAAAGCGATTTAATTATCAATATGATTTATAGTAAAGAAGAGCTCTCTCCATCTCTTTGCATATTCTGCCTTATAACTCGATACCACACGCTTTCTCTCTACCTACTAGTTAAATATAAGAATACAACCTTTCTGAACCCTTTAAAGCCTACCAATATCAATACTTAATGTATAGAATCGGTTTCGTTACAGTTTCTTTACCAGTGTGGATTTTATATTACAATGACAATAGTAAAGATTCATGTATTTATTATATAATCACTTTTGCGCTGCGTAATTTTTTTAACTTTTTCTTTGGTAAAGCGGAAAAAGGTTATTGGATTATGGAATCAAGTGCAAAAAGTTGAGCTTTTAAACTTTTATTCTAAGATAAGAGGAGAAAATTTAAATGCTTTGACATATCTTTTCTGCAGTTAGCTCAGAAATGTACCGTAAAGAATACTTAGTAGTTATGTTAAAATTAAGCATAATTAATTATAATGAAGGGATCAACTTTTAAATTTGAGGGTTTGGAGTATGAAATTGTTGAATACACATTTTCAGATTACTTATTAAGTATTACGAAGCGGTGTTACACTCGGCTCATTTACATGAAATATGATGTAATTTGTAATTAGCCGCAATATGAATATTTAGAATTCGGACATATAGAAATAAATTGGATGTAGCTATATGTGTTAACTGTAATTTCAGTATTTCAATGGCCGAAAAATAAATTATGAGCTGTCGCCGCCGCAGATTGATCTACATCGACTGAAGAAATAGGATCACTAAAGAAAAGTGTATTAGGCTTCGAATACGTGGAAATGAAATTTTCATTGACGTTCAATTCAATGACATTCGAATAAATGAAAATATTGGCCCTTAAGAATCTATATAATTTTGGATTCTTATCAAACTAATGTACCTCTACCTAAATAAACTTCTTGATACGTCTACATTGGAGCAGTGTGATAAAGTCTTTTCAGTTTTGAGAGAGATGTCCTGCAATAGATTGCTTATAGGTTTTTGACAAAGGAAGCATATGTACAAGTATTTTAGAAAACATCGAGAGCGTGACGATTTGACATGCCCTCAATATACGCGCATAGTGGGAAGTTACAAATTGAAGTCAATAATAGCGCTACTGTGAAAAGTTACGTATATCTAATATTATAAAAAGAGAGTGCGAATTTTTTGATTTTGTGTATATGCGGAGAGAAATCTCCGAAACCACGAAACTTATATGAAAATTTCTTTTATCATTTGATAGGCAGATTATTTCGGAATAGACATAGTCTTTATATCAAGTGTATATGTATAATAACTGATTGTTGAACGCGAAGTTAAGATATACATAGCTACATATTAAAATTAAAAACCTTCTATGTCGTTCATTGACATGTTACATGTGCAATTTGCCGGTTGTAAGGTACCTACTATAACAAAATCTATCCACGCTAAAGGAATTATTTTTTTGTCATTCATTAGCCTGTTTTTTATATCAGTTTTTTGCACAGTATAAGTATGGGTTCGACAAGTTAATTTAAAGCACTTTTACGTTATTTACCCGAACAAAGTTAGTTCAAACCTTGCCTAACGTAATATCGAATTTCAAGAAGTACACTGAGTGTCCTTTACGTAATTATGCTCTAGGTTATAGTTGTATAAAAAGGTACTTTTGCCAACATTTTTACCTTTTTAAAAATATTGACGTCAATCTATACTATTAATAAAACTCTAACGAGATGAATTTTCAGTCTGCCTGTTTGTGTATGAATTTAGATGCTACTCGTTGTACATTTGTAACTTATATGTCTATTTGTAGGATACTTTTCTCCCAGGAAATGGCGATGTTCCCGCGCCTTTGCATATGAAACAAAAAATTTGGTTAAGGGGATAGTAAACAAAATGTTGACAGCTTTCTACAGCTATTGCAATTAAAAAATATTTTTATAATTCATAGAACTATGAAAACTGATCCCTAATGTAAAAATTAATAAATATCCGATAAAAATTTATAACAAATATTTCGGTTGCGAACTATATTTTTGTTAGTGTACGGCATAAGTTTTTTGAAACGAACGACTTAGTAATACGAAATAAAAATATATTTTGAACTCTCTAGTTCCTTTTGAGAATAGCTGCATAGAAAGGCTAAGTAGATTAAGTAATCTAAAAATCATTAGTCTGTCTGTTAATTTCAAGTCTATTAAGCCTTAGTTTCTTTGGACGAAGATTCAAATGGAAAAGCAGGGTAGAAACAAATCCAAATGTTTATACCGAAAAACAGGAAACAAAAGCTAAAGTTTCCACGGGAAGTTTATATAAAGAATTAAAGATTTAAAAGATGATCAAAACTTGCGTGTTCGCTTGAGTATTTGGATTAAATATAAATTCCTTATTCGTTTCGTAGCTTTCTTGTAATTATGGTTATGTTAGCGCAGTTACATAAAATGTCTCATCAATTTTATAAAATGTAGAAAAAGAGTTGTTCTTGTTCACTTGTATTGTTGTGTTTTGTCTCTTCCAATAAATAAATTGGTGTTGTAAAATAGTTCGATAGGATCATGTATGGGCAGAAACAATTTTTTTTTAATTCAAGCTTGACAAATAGGTTTTACTTAGTTCAACAAGAATTGCTCGGTCCTATTTTGGATAGAATATTTAATACATTTAGCTTTTCCTTCATTTATTGTAAGTGGGCTATCGTCAAATTATATACATTAAGTATGTATATAATTGTAATATAGTTAATCATATAATCTTATATTTATAAAACAAAATTATGTATATTTGAAGTATAATGAAGTGTGACGATCTATATTGAATAATAAAAAATTTGTAATCATTAAAAGCTTAAGAAATTCTTCTTTTGGAGAGTGTGCGCAGGAATTGCATGACCTAGTTCTTTCCTTTTCACCAACGAACAACGCACTGTGAGTAGCCTCTTTTCGTCGTTAATACCTCTCCGGTACCGACGTCGTTCCTTACTTAGCCTGTTGAATTGCGTACCACAGAGGACTAAAATAGCTTGCCTGGGTCGGTGTTTCCATCCGACTATTATGTGGACGAGATCATGTCAAGATGAGATCGGCTTTTTCTATGGCAGTGCGCTTTACTATCAAAGAAAATTTCGCTACTTACTATCAGATGAGTATTAACTATAAAAAGTAAAAAAAAAAAACTACATCACGCTTAAAACTGCATCGAACTCCGTCATAAAAAAGATCTAAATGCTGGTTTAAATAGTGACTTTATTTTATACAATCTATTGATTAAACAAACTCGATCTATATTTTGTTCCCAGTCGCATAGACGTAAGTAGAAGGTGGTTGTGTGAATATTAATCGGAAATGGTCACGCCACGCTCAACGCATGCTATCGTGACGTGTTTTATACTAAATATAAATGCTGTGGAAACTAAAATTCTTTTTTTTGGATACATTTAAATAGTCCGCATAACTATGACCTTCGAGCTCCAACTTCAGTAGCCTTCGTGATAAGTTCCATACTAGAAAAATTCTAGCGTGCATAATCTTCGTGATACAATTTTAGAATATAATAATATATAAAAATTTATACATTTATTGTATACGTAATCAGTTAATATGCTAATATTTTAGTGATGTACAAATACATCCCAGTAAGTGTGTAGTCCTACAGAACAATTTAATTTGGTTAGGCGTTTGGTTTTTATTAGCAAAGTTGGAAAGCCAGTTGATGAGCTCATACATCGCTTGCTTTTTTATGGTCAACGGAGACTACTTATCGAGAAATTATCACTGTAAATCTGTTCGATTTTAGGTGATAAACATAAAAAACTACGCCATGTTCGATTGAAATTTATGAAAACTAATTCCAACAGGAAAAATAATTAGTGTATGGTGCTGTCTCCGAAGCAAATATTGAATCACAGAAAAATAATGTAGGATTTTGTGAATATATTTCATCATACGAATATAACAGATTGATCTGATCTTAAATTTTTACCAAAATCAGCGAAATAAAAATCCTATTTTACGTTCGTTAGAGTTGTATTGCTATTTTTGAGATCTGTAATTGTATTTAATTTGTTAAGATTCTGTTTCAGGGTGTAAACTGTTTCATACATGCTTGACCAAACCAACTATCCAAGAAATCCTTGTTTTATCGGAAAGGTTATATCGATAACCTGCCCAATATCAGATTGGTAATGAAGTCAGATCCCTAATGTCAGATATCACTGGGCCACTCAGTTTAATCTCGACGACTATATGTATAGGATCTTTTATCAGTCTGGTTAAATAAATTATTTTTGCATGTTTCAGTTGTCTGAGAGCCAGTTTTAAGTCGAGTTCCCCGTTTTATTCTCTTTTGAGAACACGTCAACGCGTCTTGGATACCTTTAGTGCCCAAAGGCAGTCAATTTTGCGGGCAATTTTCAAGCTTCGCTGAACTTAACACGTATCGAACCGAAATAAAAGATTATTCGTAGCAACTTTTTTCAAAGCAGAATTAAGTTGTATGGTGGCGGTTCTTTCTAGAGGATATAGTGGTAGTAATAGACTAAGTTATTCATGGATTGTACGGTTCATTCGTATTTTATAAATTCAAGTCGAAAGAACTATCTATACAAGTCTCATAGATAGAAAACACGGCTCCAGGTCAACTTTTCAAAGAGAATGTGTTATCTCGGCAGCCCCGAGTAATGCTTTCGGAATTTCTTCTGCAAGATTCCTAACTTTATAATCTCGGTGTCAACTTTGCACTAACAAAAGAAAAGAAAAATTTGTCAAGAAAACTAAAATCTATTCATTTTTAATGTGCGGCGAAGTTAAAACTTAATTTTCTTTTACAGAAATGTTTTTGAGTTGGATATCTTTTGAGCGCCAAAAGTTTTTTTCAAACTATTATCATTTCAAGTAGACAGCAATTTATTCATTCTGAAAAATATTAAGAAAAAATAACAACGTGTACTTTTTGTTTATTATTATAAAATGTTTTATTCATTATTTTATACGACTGTTAAAAATGAACAAAGTAAATTCATAGTATTTTAGATGCGGTATTCACGTAGCGCAAAAGAAGGAACTATGTACATATTTGTCGAAGAGAGGTATCTGCATAAAATATTAACTGTGCGCCTTGCTGCGCGGTTTGTATTTTGTTTGGGACATCGATGTGGAAAATTATGAATCTTTTTTTTATTTTTATAACAGTCTTTGTCTTAGTACCTAGGTTAGGTTTGCAAAAGCAATATGAGGTAAAATGCTCTTCTCTGGAGTGAAATTACGCAATAAAAGATGAATGCTTCCATTTTTAATATTTCTGGTCATAACATCGAGTAATAAACTTCACTATAGTGCGGAAAATACTTATAATTACTGCTCAGAATATAATTACTACTCGAAATAAGCGATAATTATAATTACAAGAAACGTTTTCAGTATATTGTAAATACAGAAAGAATTCGATGAAATGGAAACATGGAAACTAATTATAATATAATAAGTAGGTAATTATAAATATGTTGTTCTTTATCTCAGGATTATTTAATGAGTTAGTACCAAAAAATATTAAGTTATTTTTTTCTTTTTCCTGTGTTGTTCATCTCTAGCTCCGCAATAAATTTAAATTAAGGAAAGTGCTATTGTTTAAAATGAATTCTTGCTTTTTTTCTAATTAACACACATAACAGATAAGACTATTTGTTTAAAAATATTTAGCTTTATTTACAATACGACGTAACTTTGCGCGAAGATACTAAATTGTACTGAATGTTCAGTGTGATATACGATTATGATATCGGAGTAATGTCATTGTTGAACTTTGGGACATTTCACGAAATCTTGAACTCATTGGTAATCATTTCCTGTTTCTTAAACTTTTCACTTTGTCGACTAAAAACCTCTTAAAGAAGAGCAAGGTGAACACTTTCTTACAGGGTTTGAATATAATATAAAACAGGAAAACGGAACATCCTCCATGTTGAATGCTGTTCGCGAAATAGACAGAGTTAATGTTAGGTGGATTAAGGAAGGAATGTTGTGGCCTACAGTTTCATTTCTAAGAAGATACCGACTCATAAAACCCTCAGGACTGGTTTTTGTAGTTTAATAATTGTTTTGCGATTATATCCACTTTCTAGAAAACCTGTAACCGTTCCAGGAGTCTTGCTGTAACCGTGATCCATTTTGGATGACAACATCGATATAGCATACAAAAATAATGGGTACCTATTTAAGTCACATTTTCCATATTATCTTTTCAAATATAAAAATCTTTACAGACCTATCCAACCCAAAACTGATGTACATTATATAATTTTGAGTTACTCGTCTGGACGATGTTCACTTTACTGGTGAAATTCTTGTATTTCAGCTTGAAGGCCATGGTTGAATTATCAAAAATTCAGAAATTCAAACTTTGGAGAACACTGGCTGTGGGTTTACATTTCCGTCTGGGAGTAATTACACTGCACGGATGTGAGATACTCCATGCAATAAAAATCTGGGCTTACAATAAAACAAAATCTAATTCTCAAAGTTGCCATCTGCAAATCACGCACAAGAATACAATTTTAGCCAAAATAGGTTACCGCAGATCCATACTATTAGTTATTTGGCAGTGTTCGTTCTGTGCTCTACTTTCAGCTCATAAAACATACCTACTCAATAAATCGTGTAATGAATATTATATGTATCTGAAAACAGAAGCTCATTGAAAACTGGAAAAATGCTCACAATATTGGTGTTAACTTAAGTGGTGGATCAAACAATAAGAGTAAAAAGAGTAAAAAATAAAAACATTTCTACAAACGAAGGCAAGGTCTCTTCGTTAGGCTAATTAGTAGTCTGACTTTAAAGTTTTGTTGTCTATTCTATTTAAGTACATTGAAATTTCAACTATAATGACCTTGGATTTTTGTGTACCTAGTGTTTGTTTATTACCTAATTTGTGTCATGAACTCAGATTTATTGAAATGCTTTTATGACGAAATTTATTGTAAAGACACCAGATAATTTTAGGCATATATTTCAATGTATATAATTACACTTGGATGCATTGTGCGTTTGCTAGAGCTCATTGTTGTATAGTTAAACTTTTGTCATCGTATTAATATGTTAGGTTTGTAACACGACCTGTCTTAGCTGAAAATCGAACGGTATTTTGGTACAGGAGAGAATTCGATACGATAAAATTTGTAGACAAACGAAAATTTGCGTGATAGTTTGCAGAGCTAGCTCATACCTTGGTGAAAGAATCAGATCGTCTGATCTGATGAAATCAGTGCAAAGGTAATGGAATAAGAGAGCTTATGGCCCATTGGATTATGAGTTTTATGTTCCGCAGTGGACAATCATAACATAATAACTCAAAATTTCATAATTACCGTAATCTATACTAACATATATACATATATTTCTAGAACCGCGGAACTTATTTGAAAAAGTCTTTTACCATTTGAGAGGTAATAATAGTAAGAAAAAAATATAATTTTTCAATAGCAACGAAGTCGGGAGTGGACAGCTAGCTTAATATAAAAATCGACCTGTAAATCTATAATTTATATGTGTGTGTGTGTGTTACGATTCTGGACATCGTACTAAAATTAGTTCTGAAAAATAACAGATGGCCTAAAATTCAACGGTTATAATATTACCTAAGAGAAGCGGTCACGATAAATGAGATATGAAATACTTAGACATGAAGCAGGCATTGCAGGTGAACTTTTGTCAAAGAACAACTTTATAAAATCCAGCTTTAAAATTATTTGCATATACCGTCGAACTTATCAAATTTTACTTATGTCAATGTGTTAGCTGTGCTGTTTAATCCATTATCGCTCTGATTTTTTTATGTAATGAAGAGCCCCGGAACACACTCAACCACGCAGTTCGAATTTGGATTAGTACATTGGGTTTAGAGATGAACTGGAACATCATAAATATTTATGCTGCTCGAAAACCGCCAAAGATCCATCAATTTTCCATCTGAGCCCGCGTGCGATTGCTTACCTTCCACACAAGCTGACGGGCTCTAAATGTATTGTTGCATAACATTCTCAATATTAGCATATTAGCGGCCCGCCCCAGCTTCGCACGCGTATACTTTATCAATAGTTTCCGCAGCGTATGCGATGAAATAAATTTTTAAGCAATTTTTTTTACACCTTGGTTCACGTTATTGAAGTTTTAGCAAGGATCCCTTATTATTTCAAGTAATAAATATAGTTTATGTTACCCAAGGACAATATAGCATTCTAATCGTGAAAGATTTTTTTAAATCAGCGTTGTAGTTTTTGAGTTTATTCGTTACAAACATACAAAAATACAAAGTTTTTCTCTTTATAATATTATTATAGATTGATGCAGTCAAAATACTTGATATCAAATATCTCCTTAATTTAAATAATAGATCTTTACTAATAAAACTACTACCAGTACAATAAAGAATAACAGAAGCCCCAGGCTATTTGAACTTTACATCGAAATACAAGCAAAAACATTATACTAAGTACTACTAAATAACAATAACTGTGCACAGTTCTGACATCTAAGCTAACAGTATCGTTGGGTAGTTAAGCGAGGACGAAAACAAAGAAAATCCACTTAAAAGCAAAATCTTTTCCCTGCTTAGAACGTTATGACGCTGTCAGATGCAGCCGACACTAGTTTAACGTTAACGAACTTTTTTGAAGTGTTGTCACCAACGGATGTTGTTCCTGATAAAAAAAAACTAAATGATCCAATTCATTTTTTTTTTGTATTTACTTTTTGTTTGTGATTAATACGTAATACAACATAAATACTAGTTACTTCAGGCTAGTCCAAGTAGTCCTTTCATGCCCAATATAATATTACGATGATTAATCACTGTACGTATATATTATTTGGGCTACCTTCTAAATTTCTACCCAGAATTTGTCTGGTTGAGATCGCTGTATCCAACTGTTTGTAATCTCTTGTGGGTGCACAGAAACGAATAATTTTACTTTGTGTTCGTAATCTATCTTATATAAATAGACTTGTGCGCCATCTATCGGGTTCATAGATGTGAATTAATGTCTCAATAAATCACACATATGTATTATGCGAAGGTTTACTAAATCAGATAAGTTTTATGTTGTAAATCTACTATCCTCTGATGACTAGAAGATGCACTGACGATTATAATAATACAAAGATGATTATTAAGATCTAAGTACCTTTATGATGGATTTTGAAAAGAACTAACATATTATATTTATAATATTAAGAAAGGTGTTTTGGTTGTCTTCTAGAAAAATGCAACGCCTTTAACGAAAGTGAAGCAGTCTTAGTTCGCCGATCCGTTTTTAAATACATGCTCCACGCCACACATTTACAACATAGCATGCCAGCCGACCACCATTCTCCGTTCGATACCATCTGTATAACTGTATGTAACATCTACAAACGTCTGCAGTGGCCGAAAATCGAAACCGGCACCCGTGGTTTGGCAGGCAAGATCATAACCGAATGGGCTACGCGATCATCTATAAAATCCTCTAATGTTACTTGGAGTAATAAGCCAGTATTATGAAATACTGAGTATCATGTTGTATTTTGTATCCGCAGGTGATAGGATACATTGAAGTGAAACTTAAAAGAATATAGTGAAGTGAACACAGGGATCTTAGTACGAGCGTTAATATCTACTCTACACTACGTTAAAACGTAAAATGAAAGTACATTATTCTGAATTGTTTATGAATTACTAGTTCCTCAGTAACTTAAATAGTATATAGTAGGCAAAAAGTATCAGGCAATATACACGTGTCAATATACAAAGTTATAAATTAAAAGGAACCATTAAGAGAATCTCACCTTGACGTACGCAAAGTAAGTCTACATTTAGAAACAAAATAAATTTTAATGTTTATTGGGCAAGCCGCTAAAGTTATGGCATCAACTTCGTCTGTTATTAAGCCTGGAATTAATTTATTCCAAAGAAAATTTGTAGTAATATTTTAGTAATCTGAATTCAGTATGATAGGAATCATTTTCTGACCTTTTTTTATCCACAATTTTTTTTTAGTTAGTCAATATTTATCACCGCCAAATGAAAAAATATTGATGTTTAGATCTTCACAGTCGTTTTAATATAGTGTAATACATTTGCGAAATGGCAATTTTGCAGGAATTGAACTTGGAGTGTTGTCTCATATTGTAAAAGCTTTCATGTTTTATTGTTACCATTTTTAAATTCTCTGTTTGTAGCTTTCGTTACAAGCCTTTTGTAGCATAAGAACAGCCGTCCTTGGTCACTCTGCATTCCATCGATTGACACTGGAGGGACGAGGATCTCCTCGATTAAAGCATACTTGCGTTGGGCCGATAATAGGTCGAAGCTATTGTTAATTTTTAGCGAATATTTATCAAATGGTTGTTAAGCGATATCTCACAAACAACTGATATCTCAATATAGTAAAACATATTTTAGATTGTAAAACGATTTTGGAGCATAGTGCATGAATTTTAAGCCTGTTTTATGGTAATAATAACGGGCCACGTAATGGTAGGTAATTTCCGACACGTTAGCAGTCAAGATGGAATCGGTATCGCCGCCTGTTAACTGGCTATCTAACACTGCAACCGAAATAGTAAAAATAGTTCTCAAGTTGATTTCAACTCCGCAGTTATTAGCTCGACTTAAAAAGCTAAAGCTATGCCTGAATTCCAACGCAATTAAATTGCGTAGAATTGATCCCACCGACTTCCGTAATAAACCTGATGCCATGTGCCATTTGTTAATTAGTAGCATGCTCATCGAGCCCGGGGAGATAGGTTTGAAGGATCTTTGAAGTCTCTTACATCTTAAAGATTAAAACCTATATTACTACTATAAGAGTGAAATAGGTTCGCCGCGTCGGTGTTACCATCCGATTACAGTTTGGATGACTTCGAGTCAGGAGGGAGTATGCTATTTCAAAGGGCGGTTTACCATCTAAAGTTATATTGCCACCATCAGCTGGAATTATATTCGAGCATTGACTAGCAATAAGAAAAAAAATCCAGAAATAAATAAGGAAATAAGGGAAAATTAGTTTTACAAATTCCGAATTGCATTTCCTTATATTGTACAACAGTTTTATCCATTTCCGCAGCACGCCATTCGCCGTCCTATCGACGTCTAGCGTTGAATTTCTGGCGCACTGTTTTATAGCTTCCGCACTTCATGGTAATGGCAATAAGCCTGCCGGAGCGGTGCTATTACAGCGTCGTCTTACATTATCCATACTCATGAAGCTCCATTTCAATAGGCATTTTGTGCTTTTTGAAAGTGCCGAATATTTTTTTATTTAATGACAATATTACTCCTGAGAAACTACGGTAAAAGAGATAATTCAAAATATATGGAACTTTATGTTATTTGTCAAGTATTATTTAATTCGAAGACCCCATAGTTAACTTGGTAATGGCCCTGGTTGCCGATCGATGGGATGCCGGGTTCGATATTTATGTGACAAATAAATATTTGTTCCGTCACACGGAACGATTGTGCGATTGTATAAAAAATCTATGTTTTTTTGTAAAGAATATTAGTTTTGAATATGAGGTATTCAAACTGCACCGAAAGTCCAGATGTAACTGTGACAACTTGACTGTAGTGACAGCAAGCAGTTTACTATCAATGTTTTCAAGCTCAGACTAGGAATGTAGCGAGAGGTGATCTTGAGAAATGATGAAGACAATATATAATTTAACATTCATGTACCGTTATAATGTATGTAGTTTTAAACGAATTATTAGAATTTTTCTCGAATATCACAGAATTAATTTTTTTATTTATATAGTAAGTGTGCTTTAATCAAATATAAAACATTCATGTACTGAGAAACTGAGGTTATAATATACTTTCTACCAGCCATTTGCGATTCAATATTTAACTTCATGACCAGTATTAAAAGTCTATAACATGTCGGTTGAATAAGACAGAAGTGTACTTAAATATAGTGGAATATAAAAACGGAACTTAACATTTTCTGAATTCACATAATATCAAGCTAGCTATTTAACCGTGGAGAGTTGGATTTCAGACACCTGGATTTATGGGTTATACATACTATGACCAAGTTGAAGAATAATAAAATTCCTAGTTTAGATGCATGAACTATTCTCAGAAATTGTCTTCCGAGCGAAATCTAAGAGTGTTGAGAATATCAATTTACTTTAATAGATTAAATTTAGTTCAATGTTACAAAAAAATATAATAAATGTACGGTGGTAGGGATCTTTTTTTACACAAAATAAATTAATGCTTGACAATAATCCTACTTAATGGTAAGGGATGATGAAGTCTAAAATGTTCAACGCACCGTCTTATGAAAGGCTATTTACTGTCCTATTGAAAACTCCCACATCATAAGTAGATAATTAATTAATAATTCTGGTACTTAACCTGTTTGGAGAGCATAATTCATATAGTATCTAATCATGAAATATTTTAAGGGGTTTCGGTTGTAGCGTCGAAGATCTGATTATCGAACAGCTTTCACTTTCTTCTTGTAATGCCATTGATATTAGGGATCTCCATGACTTATCTACATGACCTGCTGCTTCTTGATTGATTAATAATATACCATATATCTGTTGACTAGTATATGTTTAGTTTATGTTAGTATATGTTTAGTATATGTTATATTAGTATATGTTTAGTTTAGTATGTGTCAAGAGTTATTCACGACCACCAGTTGCGCCGTAAGCATGTTCTAATTATAATCGAAATATCGGAAAAAGTATTAAATCGTGAGTAATCATTAGAGTTAAATGTATAAAAACCACCATCTTAAATACATTATATACTTTTACTATTTACTTACTTCAAGGAGTACCTGATTGTTATTTCTTATAAGAAAATGATAAAAAATTAACCAACAGAGTTTCCATAGCGAGTTAAAAATGTCACACTATTCACGATACAATTTCAACGTCGTTGGGAAACCATGCGAGCCTGTGAACGAAGTGAAGAAAAAACTATTGAAACCGATTCCATTATTCCGGCCAACGGAATTGGCCCGTGAAAATCTAGCTTTCCGGCGACCCTTAGCGATTCAGAATTGGACATGCTAGAAAAACTTCGCAAGAGAGACGCGTTCGTCGTGCAATTTATAGTTGAAAATGAAAAATATAATCCTTTTACTTTCATGATATTGAGTGGGAAACGAACTTATACTGCAAATGGCATTCGGTGATAATTAAAATCTATAATAAAAATACTGGAACGCGGGGCCGTTTCGTAGATATTGAATATTTTATGGCGGTTTTATTTAGATGTAGTATGATACATTCTTAATTCATCATCTACATTTTTTGTTTCAGGAAATGTATACGTTCCGACGACGTTAGACATAATTAAGGTAGAGAACACTGTTCTGGTTCCGAATATTATTTGTTATATTAAGAATTATGAAGCAACGCCCAAGCCGGGTTACTAATACAATAAAAATTCGGAGACCGCTAATTTATAATCTCATCAT
>PDGT01000001.1:12176406-12249481 GCA_003671415.1 Megathymus violae
TATATATATATATATATATACAGTATTATGATGAAATTTATAGAACAAAAGCTGGAGTTATTTTATTGTAAATATGTGGCTTCCAATGTTTCATAGAGATAGAGCAGAATAACTACCGTTTATACTATCCATCCATCAAATAAATTCATATGTCCATTACGAGTACAATGTTATATAAAACATATTTTTAGTTTCCATAATAGCAGTTGTTAACAATTAAATGACACGAGTCAAGATACTTCCAAGGCAATTCGATCCTTGTAACTTGCTTTTGATTGCTATAAAATAGTTCAGAATACTTTTAATAAGATGTAGTTAAACTTTTATTCATAACTTTTATACTTATTATTATTAACTAAAATAATTAAATGCACAGTAGGTTTCATAGTAAATACTCGAATTGTTCGAATCCGAAAATATTATTATAGTTTATGAAGTTTTCAAAACGATAAATTGTTATCATATGTTAATTAAATTCTTGATAAAAACTCAATAATAAGCAATTATGCTTATCAATGTGACATTGTAAAACGGAAAGTACTGTAACATTACTCTCGAAAACCTTGGCGGAAAAAATGGGTCCGCCATTGCATGTAACGGACTTAATGCCAGGCTTCAAGTAAAATAAAATATTTCCAACGATAATTAGGTTTCAGCTATGAAAACGCTTAGCTCCTTTATATGAACCGTATGAATTCTCGCTAGTAAATGGCTCATTTTACTTTATAACACCCCTTAATAATTTCGAAGATGTATACCAAATTCATAGGGTTTTACCACGGCTATTTACGATAATACTTGGGTGACACTAAAAATATGTTTACGATAATATCATAATTTCACGGCTTTTATTGTAGGTAATTTCACACGTGCTTGGATATTATTATTACTTGAGCAGGCGTGAGTTTAGAAGTACCCTAATAAACCTAGATACGGTTTGTTGATAGCATAAAAATTTTAGACAAAGTTTCAAATGTATTGATTATACATATTTGTGCATAATTCCTGATTGATGCCGTTATTGATGTAGATGGGTACTACGAATAATATGGTAATTGAAGATTAAATGGCTTTTAATCACCAACGCAAACTTAAACGCGCATTTGTCACGTGAGTCCATTACTTTTTCTGGTCAATGTATTAATGAAAGTCAGTAACCGGCCAATGTATTCCGTCGCAGTTAATTTTTATTATAACTCAATGTTAAATTATTATAGAAACACATTGCATTAGCAACAAACTAATAACATGTAGTATTAACGAGTCATCATGATCATTGCAACTCATATTGTCACACTGCTGGGCTTGGGTCTCCGTTCACAAGGGGTAAAGGTAGTTTGCCACATTAGACAAGTGCGAGTTGAAAAGTTTCACGTTAATTTGTTATACGCACATAATTTGAAAAATTAGAATAGCGGGCCGGATACGTATACGGGTGTCTCGTGCAGGAGACGGACTTTCAGACTACTAAGATATATTATCATTATCATTTCATTATCAATATCATTATCATTAAGGTTAGAGATCTTTATTTCTCAAAAGAACATTACACAGTTCACTTAAATAAGAAAGTATCCAACATAACTTTAAAATCTTATTGCTTTAAATCAGTGTCATTGGGCATGTGGTTACCGATAAATAACTTTAATTGCTTTTTAAATTGGTGTATGGTTCTCACATTTTTGACTTTGTTTGGTAATCTGTTATAAAACTGTGCTCCTTCAGACATAATATTTTTTTTTCCGTAAAGCGTTCGTGGTGGTACTAAATTAAGTTTCCCCCTACTTCTGGTGTGAATTTTATGGTCCTTTATTTCAAATGTGATATCTGTTTGGGTTCTACCTGTTATGATTTTGAAATTAATTATGCAAGTTTTGTATATGTAGGTTTGATAAATATTAAACAATTTTGTTTTATTATATACACCAATTGTCATAATCATAGTGTAATAATAATTTTAAGATTTTATTTTGGGTAGTCTGTACTTCTTTGAGATTAATTTTAGCTGCACATCCCTAAATTTCTATCAAATAATCTAAATGTGGCTTCACCAATGAATTATAGATTATAAAACTTACTTGACGTGGAAAGTAGATCTTCGCTCTATTTGACGCTCCAGTCAATGCTCGTAGTTTTGATCGCACATGTTCAATATGTACCTTCCACGTTAATCTGCTATCTACATATATGAAGACCTAAATATTTCTCATAATCTGATTTGCGCAGAGGAGCGCCATTTATTGGCAATGGGGTAAAATTTCATTACGAGTATTATGGTAATTTTGTATCGTAGAAGCAATGCACTAAGTATTAATGTCTCTGCAAACGTATTTCCCTATACACTCACATTACAATAGGGGAAACACCGAAAACCGTAGATTACTGTGAGTCAATAATATAGTAGAGATCCTGTGTTTGGGTATGTCTTTGTAATGTCAATATCTGCTTGAAGCTTTTCCATCAAACTAACTCAAACTCATATCGTAACAGCTATCAAATAAAAAATCCAAAAGCTGTAAAAGAACTCGAAATTTTGGAATAAAACAGTTGGCTTCCGTAAAAACTAAAGGGAACCTACTTTATGTTGTGCTCAAAGGCCGTTTTATGATTGGTCGTAAAACACAGCCTCCGCGGGCCAATTTTATTCTTTAATTAGGCAAAATTCTTGTTTTACAGACGGTCTCAAAGAAATAGGGATTGTTCAACACATTTCACTGTAGTAATTGAATGCTGAGTTACAAGAAAAATATTGTGGTTCGCTTGATTTTAAGAAAATTAGAATGTAAATTCTGAAACGAATCAATCAATCATATTAATTAATAGTCGGTTCGGCAGAAATAGATCTACAATATCTTAATTTATTACATTTAGAATTTACAGAAAACAATAGTTACACTATGGTAACATGTATAATTTTTTTGGAACAGTTATAGGAACGAGTTTCATGATGCAAAGAAAGTCAAATATGTCGATAGCATGTTATTCCAGGATCTTAGAAGTTTTGAGAAGGTGATTCGACTGAACAGAAAATGGTACCAATATTTTTTCTTATCTATGGATTTTTTGCACGTTCTGGTTCGACTGGTTCTGGTTATTGTATATGTCTTGTCGATCTTTTAGTACCAGGGCTACATAAGGTAGTGACGTCATCCATCCATCACTAACAGAGGTACTTACGATTATTTAATAACCAATGACCCGTTGGGGTATTACTTCCTGAAATATGATTTTTACGTCGTCATTTGTTTTTAATATATTTACCTCATTCACGTGGAGCTTCCTAATGTATTACATGATTTATTGGTATGATAATCCGTTTTTGAGATCATCGCGTTTTACCAGGCATACACATTTTGTATTATATTTTCTATTGATGTACACGTTTAGAGAATGTGTTTCATTAAAATAACCTCAAACCTGTTTTCAATTATACTAAATGACTTGTAATTAAAAAAACATACTACAGGGGTAACATTTACATTGTATGTACGGAACTGTAAAAAGAGCATCAAATTAAATGTTTGAAACACCTAGACCTGTTTCGTCTTGAGCTGATGATTCTGGTTATCCCAGGTTATATTCATAAGATAAAGTTGTCCTTAGTCGATGAATTACGAGTTATGTTTGAAATAATCTTGAACTACCCGTAAAATTCATATACATATATAAACACTGAACTAATAAAGAAAACAAAAGTGCTGTATGAAATTGGCCTTCGTGAATATAGTATGCTAGTAAACGTGACGCGATTGGTCGTTTGGTATTAATACATGTCAGTGCACCTTGACCTAGCCTTCACCCCGATCGACAAAGTCACCGCCGATATTAAAAACTTACAATGTTTACTTGAACCGCGTTTGTAGAGATGGCGATGTTCGCAGAGAGTTCAGACGACGGTGCCATGTTTGTACAGTCCGTCCGTCTATACGAGTAAATGTCCCTCTACTACTTTCGTATTACGTCAAAACCCGCAGGATAGTCAGCAGTGATAGCCTAGTGGATTGAACGTCGGACTCCCGCATGGGAGATTCGAGTTTGAATCCGGCACCCACCTCTGAATTGGCAAATTTTGTGCGTACTACAAGTTAATTGTCACTCGCTTCGAGAAACCTGCACATCAAAGAGGTCTCCATAATGTTCTTAAAGGTATGTAAAGTTTGCCAACCCGTGCTTGGCCAGCATGGCGGACTATGTTCTTTATCCCTTTTACAATAATAATAACGTTTATACACTCACACCCCCGCTCTAGGATTCCCTGTGTCGCGGGTAGCATGGACATACATAAATATGACATTACAAACACCCATAACCCGAGAACAAACATTTATCTGTCACATAAATGTCTGCCCTGGCCGGGATTCGAACCCGGGAGCTCTCGCTCGGCAGGCAGGGTCAGTACCAACTGGGCTATGGGGTCGTCAAATTCTATTGTGAGGGATATAAGCCCAGCAGTGGAACAATTACGGGTTGTAAAGACGATGATGACAAAAGAAGACGCAAATAAATCGTTGACAGTTTTTATAAAGAAGACTCTCTATACTGGGTAATATCAAAAGATGTTAGAGATTATTTAAAAAAAATTGTAACTATCACAAAATTATTAAACTTACTTGAATTACACTATTCATGACATTGTAACATTTGACTTCAAAGTTAATTTCAATTAATCAGATATAAATATTAATGAAATCTAAGGTTATTTACTATACTATATTACTCATAATTAGAGACTAAGATTAGGATTAATCCAATTTATTTCTGAACAATAATATTTGATTTCAACGTGAAACTAAAATTGTCCAGATTATATTATTAAATTTGTCCAGGTTATTTTACCAAAGCCAGTATTGCTCGATTCAATAACACAGTCAAGTAAGTACAAATCGGATTGCTGGAACCAGGATGCTGCACTGACAATGTATTTAGAAAAAAAATCCGTTCCCTGTGGAAAAAGGACATTTTCTTAGTGTAAACCTGAAATGTATAGATAATGCTGCGTAATATATTCAGTAATTGTTTAAAAATTGTAGGCTAATTTGTTTCATTTTCTTTTACATTTTTGCAATTATTAATTTAAAAAATACTGTCAAATTCATTTATAAAGCCTTTATTAACTGTCCGCCTTTATTTACTGTATACATTTGTCTTTGGATAACAAAACTCTTTGTGTGTACCTAATTTTAATTTTTTCCTTCAATGGATTCGTTGAAAAACGGGTGTTACTGACGGATAGACACGTCAGTGAACAAAAAGGTTTTGTTTTTGCATTGGATGTATGGAATCTTCAATATAATTATGTAAGGTTTGTAATTAAGAGTATAGAGAACGTAAAACAGAACCAGATATTTTAGGATGTTTATTTTATTATTATTATCATTCACTAGTTATCCTGTTGTTGCACTTGGTAAATTCTTAAGTTTACCCAAATTTCATAATACTATGTTAAGACAACAACCTAATGAACCCTTCGTATAATTAATTATACAGTACAATAATGTAAATTAATTACAGTTTTTATAAATTTTATCATTATTTTAAGTGTTATTTTGAAGGCTCAATCCTTATGAATCTTTTGTAAAATGTTACTTTGCTTAGCGCAAACCAGTAAGTACTTTAATTACAATTTCAGTAACGCCAAGAAGCGATTTCGTGCGGTCACGAATCAAACAATAGAAATATTCGTGACATTCTCGTCTTGTAGCTGCAGGCGTGTATAACTTTAACACTTTTGAAATATATTCTTGTTTCTAACCATGAACTACTCCTTGGAATATTTATCGTCAGCTCTGATAATAGTTCAGACCGCGACAATACTTTGACTGCTATAATGTATAGCATCGTGAAAAATTTTAACATTCAAAAATTACGTAATCCTTACGTTGTTATATTTTTTTAGTTGGTGAATTTCTTACGATGACAAAGTACTTCCTTTTGGCTTATTTTAAGCCGTTTTTTTATGTTAATATCCGACAAACGAGCAGACGAGCCACCTGATGGTAAGTGGTCACCGTCGTCCATGGACATCAGCAAAACCAATGGTACCACTGTTACGTCGTTGGCCAGGAAATGAGAAGGTAAGAAAGCAAGCACTGGCTTCCAAGTATTTGTGGCCAAATTATAATTCACCAGCTAACTCGGTGTCAACAACTCGTTCTTGGTCGATTTTATAAGAACAGTAGTTTTATTCACATATATGTATTTAATTGTAGCTGATCAACGCATCTTAGCGAAGTAGATTATGTTGTAAGTCAAAGTCATATTGGTATATTTGAGGTTCGTTTAATTATATTGTTTGTAGCGTGTTTCAGTTGCAGAATTGGGTAGGCAATTAACAAGTTCGTTTACAGCTTTTTTGTTTGGTGGATTTTGTTCCGTTACGCACGTAGTGATACGAATACGTATGAGCGGTGGTCACGACCTACATATCTGCATTTACATCGCCCATGTGCTCGTTTTTGGTCTACTACTAAAAAAATTAAACTTACATAATTCTGAAATGAAGATATACATGTGTGTACTCTTATAATTTTCAATACCATCTGCATTCGTAAACTTTGGTCTCAAATAGGCCAATATAAACGTGTAACACGTGATAGAGCGTCTTCTTGTTGCTGAGCCTCAGTGGACTTACCCTTTACTTAGATAATGCATCTCACGTTGTTAATGTATGCTACCAGTGGGGACTCATTATATAACTTATTACGAGCTTACTAGGCTTGTGGTTGTCTTATATCTACGCATTTATGACGCACTTCGCTTCCTTTTGTCATTTCAGTGACAAATATACAATAAATTGTATATAATTATAATAATATTTTTGTAGACTATGCACTCGGTATTACAGATTATCAAAAATTGCTGTAACACTTTAGTATCGATTGTGATCGGCTGTGATTGATGGATAGTGTTCCCAGGCGCATCTTCAATAAAATCAAATAGAGCAATAATGCCAAAAAATTCAAATGTCTCGTTTGTAAAGTAGCAATATGACTCAGGAAATATTTATGGACATACTTGTAGCTTAGTTATTGTGTTAGAATTCTGGGCTCGCCTATTGTCTGATTCTAATCTATTGTTAAATGGTAACAATGCGTGAATTAAGGGGAGATGATTTATATTCTACCTTGATGGTTGATATATTTCACGGTGCTTCGGTTTCAATTGTGATTTAAATAATATTCATAATCTGGGTTTATTAACTAAATACGGACCATTTGACTAATATAACCTTTATGCCTCGTCGTCAACAGTGTCACTGAAGTACTTTTAATTTATTATTTAACATTAAGTAAAATGGGAAGCAGTATAGACTAGTCTATTAGGATACCAAACGTAGGAAAATAATTTTGCTCGGTTCATATAACTTATGAATAACATTTTTTAAATATATAATATAAATTTATGTAATTTATAATTAAATTAGTATTAATGAACTTTGCAACAATCCGTAAGCAGAATGTATAATGGTATATACTTCTATACATGCATAGAACCTCTCTCCCTCCCACAGAGGAAAACATGCATTTATACATTACAAAGTATATACCAACACACATACCGTCACCAACACGTGTTTCGCTCCGAAACAGAGCATCCTCACGGTGCGTAGACTCTACGAGTGTTAACCTGCTAGCAGGTGCTCTCTTTGCGGTAGATGTATGTTGGTAGATACTTTTATTTATCATAAATGCATGTTTTCCTTTGTGGGAGGGAGGGAGGTTTTATGCATGTATAGAAGTATATAGCATCATACATTGTGCTTACGGATTGTTGCAAACTAAATTAATACCAATTTAATCACAACAAATTTCCGCAAAGTGACGCCTGATTCTATCAACTAATAAATAAAATAAATAATTATTATTAATAATGGGACATGTTAAAGATTTTGCAATAATTATAACATGTAGGTTACATCTGTTTACTCTATTCGGACGTATATCTAATCATATTATTATAAATGGTTTGCCAATATGCTTGCTTTGACTGTTTATTGTAATTTTATACGTGTATAACCAAATATTTGAATTATACTGATTAAATTATTAATTCTATCCAAGCTCAATTACAATGATGCAGGAATTGGGCCAAAACTCTTAGCACGGTCGCAAAATCTAATACAACGTGTGCAGAACGCATGTGCAAGGTATTGTTCTAACACGTGCGCGCCCATATGAACGCGTAGCTAAATGATACCAATATATGAAACATGAAATAACGCCAGCAACTTCAGTTTACTTCACTCTTGTTTGATATTATTAAAGAAAAACGTCCACCGTATTTTTACAACAAACTACAATGGACGAAATATAATTAATTAACACGACGCAATTTAGTATGATCTCAAGCCATAAGTTAACATGTCGTCTAAACAAAACCGCACCGCACCTGTGAAATAATATTTTCATAATAGTACATAAGTTTTTTTACAGTTTAAATATGGATATCATTAAATGTAGTAATTGCTCTTGGAGCTTTCTTTATGTAGCCTTTCTTTCCCAAAGTTCACACTGAATGTTATCGAAGCACTTTTTAGGTTTTGTTAATCTAGTCTTACATTCATTATGCGTCTTGCATGCGAAATAGTCTATTAAAAAGCTTACCTATCGATTAGGATTTAGGACTATTTAAAGACAATAATTCCCTGTTTTCCGACATACCCAGAACATGTCACCTCAGTCGTAGTACAGATACAGTGCAATTACGAGTAACACAGCGCAACTGTTCCATCATACAGAAATCCAAATCGTTAAGATTATAGCAAGGTTCAATCAAATTAGCCGGGTCAACGTTTATCCAAGGTACACAGGCCGTAATTTAAAAGCCAAGTAAATTGTCAGGGAAGATAATCGCACAGGAAAAATAAAAAATATCTGTGATGTAACAGAACATTAGTATCAAAAAGATATAGGATTCTTTAAAAAGAGTGCTAAACGTATTCTTCATGGCTGGCAACGCCCTTGCAATTCCACCGGCACTGGAGCATAGGAGATGATCATTACTGAACATCATGGTGAACAGTATGCCTATTTGTTCATTTTTAATATAATAAAAGAAATAATTATAGCACGGTGAGTTATATAGATCTATATCGAGCACTATATTAACGTCGTGTTGTGGTAAAAATATTGAGGTGTAAGTGTACTCAGGTTTACAGTAGGAATAACAAAAGATTATTGAAATAGTTAAAATCAATAACATACACCAACAAGCTGGCTATAAAAATACGTGTGTTACTGCAGTAAAAATGCTATACAGGTTAATGAGGGATCGATCGTAGAAAGTCATGGCCATATCAAAGTGTAAGAAATTACAGTGGTCCATCTTTTGATGTCGGAATAAAACCGACACCGTTTTGGGCAAGGTTGTCATATGATACAAGACAGAATAAATAATATTGCAGGGGTGTGGTTAATTTTACAAAATGTATAATCTCAGTTTTATATTTGTTGACCCATTTCCCCGAACACTTGTAGAGATCGGGGAACGCGTCTCACGCTGCAGGCTTCGGACTACTCGACTTGAAATATACACAGTATATTTACTTAAACTTTGACAAAGTAATTGCCATAGAGTAAATAACCTCACTTTATGATAATTAAAATAATTACAATTCCTACGTAGCATGAGGTATATTGAGGTATATATTTAATTGCAATAATAAAATACATTTTGAAATAATTGATGCTACTGGATCTGATTAAATATATGAAGTATGAATAATAAAATATGTTATTATGTGTATGTGTTTAACGCAGATATTAATTTAATCAGTAAAACGAAAAAAAAACAACGTGTACAATGATCAATACGTAAAATAATATGATTCTTTGATATAATAATTGACAATGAAAATATTGAAGGTGCAATAAATAATTTGTCATTCATATAATTATGATAATATCATGAGAAGTTATTCCTAGATTTTTTAATGGTGGTACTATGTACTCTGCGGTACTTACTTCCTCGTGGTTTAGTTAAATATACTCTACATAGTCTACATATTCCGATCTCTAGCTACTACTAACATCGGATACTAATATTCGAACGGTAGCGTACCGTGAGTAAGCGCAAAAGTAAATTAAAACTACATATACTAATTATGCTTTACTGGTAAGGGCTTGGTCATGTCCCCTCTGCGGTAACGTATCATGCACGGCGCGACGCCTATGCTGACGTTACCTTTTCGTTATACGTCTTTTCAATAATAATACAAGACGTCTAATGCGGTTTTTATCTAGTAAGAGACTGATGTTTCATTGGTTACGAGAGCTAAATATTACAACGAAACTTATAATACGATGCTGTACAGTGGTCATTTGTAAAAAAAAATTGATACTTGAGGAAAATTACGCAAAAAGTTAACGTTTTGCTACGTCACAGTTTGACATTATTATGTGAATTGAGTTTTTATGAAACAACTTAATTGGTCATTGAATAAAGGAAACCTTTATTACATTTCTTTAACAAATAGGTTTAAATATGTCATACATAATTAACATATTAATTTAAATCATACGAAAGATGGGTTATTTTAAAATAAATATTGTACTACTTTTTCACATTCACTAAGTCGCTGCCAATACGTTCTTATCTACTTCCAATACTTCTACTATCTAATTTTTAAACATCTAAAGTTAACTCTCAAAAGTAATAAAATAAAAGTAATTTAAGTTACTGTGTCTCTTAATTGTATTATATAATTTGGTACCTACGTGTGTACTAAAGTTCAACTTTTTTGCGTCCAGTAAATTTGAGGAAAATCGTTTGTGACAAATAGACTAATTGTATGAATTATGTAATCGGTATTGAGGTTGGCACGCTATTCCAGTAGGTATGTCCTTTTTTTTGGTTTCAAATAATCGCCGACGGACGTACCAGAACACGTTCCGAGTTGTGGTTGGTGTGTTGCCAAATTAGTGTATCAGCATGAGCTTTTGTATGACAACTACCTTAGGAAGTTACCAAGTAAAAGCTAATTACAAGTTGTATTTCAATTTCGTGAAGAAAATGTTGATATCGAATTCCTTTATCTGATTTTGTTTACGAGTGGATTTTTCATTTCTTTCTAAGGTAAGACCTGGGCCTAGATGAAGAAAACACTTGTGGCGTCGCGCATGTAGCAAAAGTGATGGTTGGCCACTTGCCATCACGGGGCCTAGCTAATTGGTTACTGGCTAGATTACAATAATGACTTTTTTCTATTGACTATACAATCATAATGTTATAAGCATAATATGTTTCTTAGGTTCCATTATTCTTTTGAATATCATGTTATATGTTAATCACGTGTGAGTAAAATTCTAGTCTTAATAAAGTACAAAACTTTTAGTCTCCGGTTCTATCCTGTCATATAGCAAAGTTAGAAACATAGAATCAAATAAACTTTTCTATACAATTTCCACCACCGTAGACTCGATTAGTTTTTGATACATATAAGTATTCCAGTTACGATTACCATACAAATCACTTCTTCTGTTGTAGTAGTACCTGTCACAAGATACTCGTTATTCAAACGTCACACAACTTTGAACAAGTTCGAATAACTCCCAAGTACGCTGGTTTCCTCATTCGTATTCCTTTACGAGAGCAAGTGATTTAATTTCAAATACGTTATATACTTTCTTCGACAACTGAGAGGTGCCTTCGAATAACAGACTTTATTTCTTTTAAAATGAAACATTGTTGTTGAAAGCAGTTTCTACTGTTGCAGGTGCTGGCGCTGGCCGCGGTATAATATGGTATGTCATAAATATCCAATCCAGTTCATTTATTCTGTGAGATATTGTAGTTTTCTTGGCGTACAATTGAAAAATAAAATTGGAATTTTCACTTCGTTCTTGCCGCTAATCAAATGTAGGAATTCTAGGTACATTGTGGTCACGAATTTACTTTAGTTGGATTGTAGGTGTCACGTAAAACTAGTTAAAACTTAGGTTTCCTTAACATGATATCGTTGTGTGTAATATATATAGAATCAATTTGTAAAAAATAAAAAATTAAATATTATAAAAATATTATGTGGTATATTTTTGTTTGTGAACCAGCTTACAGCAAATCACTTTTACCGAAAACATCTATGCTGAACTAATTATTACAATGTGAAATTATTATTGAGTGAGTTAATTAAACACAAATATAACAGCGGCATATGTCGTAAGTGGATATTATGTAAAATTAAATTAAATAAAAAATAGTATGCTCAACACAGTGAAGATAATGAAAAAGATTGAGACACTGTCACTATCAATTGGGCAACGGGCTCATCAAATATAAATAACTGAACGTAATTCTATCATCACAGTTACTAAGAAATCAAAAATTGTAGCTGATTTTTAATATTTTTTTAGCCGATTTAGGAGGCAATAGGTGTACTGGTTTAAATTTCGTCTAGTTTTGCAAAATGACATGAAAATTTAAATATCCACAATTATATTCTTTTCTTCATTACATCGGTGATGTTTGTTTATACCTTATCAGCGACCCGCGCCGGTTTCGCACGAGTGCAATTTACGGATGAAGAAAGTGAGCAGTTTGCTTACAATTTATTTATCATGTCTTTGTCGAGTCAGTCTGTCCCAATTTTTCATTGAACAGGACTGTAGAGTGAAAGTTACTGTTTTTATTGACATTTTCATATAAAGATACCAATTTTCCGATTTTTCTGGTGGATTTTCCAAAAAAAATATTTCATACAAATCTAGTCCTGATAATTACGGTAACACAAAAAAAAAATCAGCCAAATCATTCGAGCCGTGAGGTAACTAAAATGTAATCTAGTTGTTTACGATATTTGCAATTGGTGGAGCCCAGAATCTTTCTTCGTGCTGCTGTAATAGACTGTTTGCTATGACAAGGCTATTTGCAGTGGCAAAAATGCAAAACACGTACACCTCCTTCATTGCACTCACTGTTACATAACACAAAGTTCAACTGTCATTTATGTTACCATCTCATTTCCAAAAAAGCAGTATATTCATTTAAATGAATTACCAGCAACAGCTATTTACAGTCGTTTTAAACTGCACGTAGTACTAGTATAGGAGATAATTAAGCTATTGTCATAAAGGGATAGAGTAATAAATGGTACCACAAAACTGTGGCTTCCAATGGATCGAAGCCAGACCATTATTACTATAGATAATATTCCAATGTTACCTGTGCGATAATTTTGTTAGTAAACGTAATAATATGGCTTTAGCCTGTAGTGTTATAAAAAATTCTAGAATTTAGGAGATAGACTGTTGAATTATCCTGTGTGGTCTGGGGTGTGGCGCGCTGAGGCTTCGAATACAGGAGCGTGCGTTAGAGTGCACGAGTCGATCGGAGTCTCCAACGTTCAGCACGCGGAAATCTCGGTGTCGAGAATGATAAACTTCGAGAGATTGTCATTGCGAGACTTCTCGAGACTGTTTGTGTTGAGATCTAGAGATTAATTACCCTTTCTGTACAAACAACTCATTACAGCAAAACAAATTTTTCTAGAACATTCTTTTTAGAAAATCAATTTTTGAATTTCACCTGGATAACATATAAGGATATTATAAAAGACGGTAAACAAGGTATTTTTTTTAAATTTATAAAGCGTGTGAGTACCAAAATATTACATATAAATATGTACTACAAACCCATGAACGAAAGACCCACTGCAGGTATTTAACTTTCTTTTTGTGCGGATTGTTTTATATCAATAGACCACAAATAAGCACACCGACCATCTTATGGTAAGTGGCTACAGTCGTATATTTAAGTCATTACTGACGTTTGCTGACCAAGAAGTTTTTTAAATAGTTATTCCACGCTACAGCCAAAATAAGTGTAAAACATTTCACTGTAGGGATTCTAGACAGAGGATGATTATACTTAAAGAGTGGAGTCTGCTGAGTGGCGCTCACAAGCGTCTCAGCGTAATGTTTACAGGACGGAACCGCTCAAGGATGTCACTACAAACGGTCATCCATACAAATTCCGACACCGCTACAACTTGCTTAACTCGGTTGATCAATTAAAATTGTTATTAGTGGACGGGCTAGGAGTACTTCTTTTTCATCTAAATACACTGCCCTTTTAGCTGGAGTGCTTTTAAATAGCCCTACCGATTTTCTAGCCCACTGACTTTTACATGCGATGGAGCATGTCAGGCCTTGGCAGAGCAACCTTGTTTGTTTTTCAGGGTTTGTATACGTGTACCAAATGTTTTAAAAACACATTGATAATAAATTAATATATTCAATCTAGTATTATGCTTTAAATAAGTAAATAGCTGTTAGTTTTTTTTGTTTTAATTCGGTAGTAATTGTTACCCAAGTTTTATCCGCGTGGTGTCCTTTAAGTTTTACTATATAATAAAATACTTATATAATAAAATTCTGGATATGAATGATAATGAGAAAAACTATTATTAGGGGGCTTTGTTAACGCAATAGAACCCAAAAGAATAGTTGTTAGAATTTTTGTCTGTTTGTCTGTTCGTTTGTTCGCTCCAATCTCAGAAACGGCTTAAACGATTTTTTATGGTATAAAATGTATTACGGAAGTATCGCTTAATAATTATAGTTTGTTTCGTTGTAATCCGGACATTAATAAATGAATTATGAATATAAATATTTCAAATTCATAGTACGAGAAAGACGCAGTTGTAAAACAATGCAGATGTTATTTCTAATCGTAAGGCATCGTTTTTTTGAAGCGGAGCGAGGGCAATTTAACTATTCAACTATTAATTTAACTCTGAAACTTTAATTGAAACTACAAAAACTGAAATTGTACGTATAGACATCGGGAGATTAATATGTTTATGGTAAAAAAATCTTTCACGTAATGTTTTTTTTATGGTTTATGAACAGTGAACAAAAGGTGAATGAGTCAAGGTAGTTGTCTGTCATTGCTAAGATTTTCACATCAACCTGAAAGTACAGTGTAAGAAACCACGTTCTCATTATTTTACATGGCGGGGCTCCAGTATGACTAAGCCATGTAACTTTCTGTACAAAAAATATATTTTTCAAACGTTTTTTGGATCTTTTGCAAACGATTAATTATTTTTTACATGACAATTGCCACGATATGTAATTGAGAACATTTTTCTTTAATATTTTTTTCTTCTAAATACGTTGCATAATGTTTAAATCATTATTATCAGTTATTTGTAATTTTATCGTAATCGTTTGTAAATTATAATTTTCTCAATTTTATGTGGAAAGCAATTTATTTATACTACACATATAAAGCAGTGTTGACGAATAAATTTGTACATGGAATTCTCAATTCACATCCTCAATAATATTTTATATTTTATGCGCATAACAGGTATACAGTACAATTTTTAAATAGAATATGCCCTTATTTAAATTTATTTTCACATTTTAGTATGATTTTGAAGATTTTCGTTTTGAAGGCTTACAAATTACTTTAAAACTTTTTATTATCAAAATATTCGTCTAAGTTTTTTTAAGAACTTTATTTATATTTGTATTGAATTAATTTTTTGATGCCCCCAAATTGGGAGCACGATGGTGCTGCCACATTGCATTAATAAAAAGTTTTAAAAAGTAATTAAACATTTGTCAGTTAACATTAGGTCACATATTGTAGCAAACGTTACCAAATGTTTTCATGTTATGTAGTGTTATTTGATATTTATGTTATTATACAAACTGAAACAAATTATACCATTTGTTAAACAACATGAACGCGGACGACTTTGGCACGTGTAGAGTATAGCGAGGGGAGAAATGTTTTTTATTGTTGTACGTGATTCTAGCACTGTCAGCAGTTAAATTCGTTCCACGCAGTTCAGCGGCATATAAACAGTAATAAAAATACAGTTACCTACATTGGAATGTAAGTCGAAACTGATGGTTATAAAATGAGGGAGAATTGAAAACCTCTAAAGAAATATAACATAGATCATCAGTAGGTAAATATTATTGGGTACCACGTACCATAAGAGGTTCTTCCATTGTAAAAAGTTCTCGGCAAAATTAATAATAATTATCTTTTAATATTGGTACCAAAGAGGTACCACAAGTTTAAAAGAACAAAAAAATCCCCCTCCTTTCCGTTTAACCCACGGAGTTGACTGAAATAGGACTTTTGGAACAAATATCTTGTGTTGTTTGCCTCGTGGGAGTCCTGAGACAATATAGTGTCAATTGTCTCATCGTAGGGCAACGTGGGACTGATGGGATGGCTCCACAATTTCACGTGTCGCGGTTGGGGAAGCTAACATAGATTTTAATCTGCGGGGTGGTATTGTTGTTCCAAATTTAAATAAGAATAATACCTTAATTCAAACAAAATATAATTTTTCTAAATCGGTTAATAAATGACAGAGTTTTGAGGTAACAAACATAAAAAAAAATCTAACAAATTCGGAACTAATTTTTTGAAGCTAGATAAAAATATTTAATCGTACAAACAATAGATATGTTTCCACTCACTATGCAGATTGTTCAAAAACCCTTAAATAGACATAAAAATCCTAAGCTTTAATATGTACCTATTTAAGTAAAAGTTTTTGTTTCAGATGCGTTCCGGAGGTCCCCAACTTAATTTTTAATACAAGCTTATCTCAAACAAACGAGATGACTGCTAAGTGGTTAAAACTATGTATTGAATAATATAATAAACATGGTAATTTAATGCAACACCCATGGACACGCGAGTGCAGATGAGTCACTCTTTCTCGAACAAATACCATAGACCAGAAGCTACCTATAGAAGCTGCTCGCAATCCCTTCCGCTTGACATCCTGTAAGTACCGCTATCTTAATGTTTTACTGAAACCTAAATAAAGTGACGCTCACACACTCACACTAGGATATCGTGTCGCGGATGGCACGGATATACACAATTACAAACTGCAAAAATCTGGGAAAAACATATCAATGCCTGTCCCTGTTGACATCGAACCTGTAAAGATTCACTTCGCAGGATCACGATCTATTTATCTACATGATTTAAAAAATAGTACTATATTACATTTTTAATACTCAAAATTGATTTTAATCCATATGTCGTATGGTTTTTTTACGATAATGTAATAGGTAATAATATATTAATGTATAATAATTTCTGTGTTACACGAAAATAATGTTGTAATAACGCCTTCTATTGACAATCTGTGGGTGAACGAAAGCTTTGTTGTGAAAAATGAAATTATTTGAATTTTTTTGTACATGCTTAATACCTGACATCAAACGACAAACTAATATCTACAATCTTCATTTATCATCTACAATTTTAATTTATATTAAAACGCAAAGCGATTTCTTTCTACTACTTATTCTGCTCTATTTATCAAGCTCATTGGCCCATTGAATCAGACTAGGATCAGTATAGCTGAAATAAACCCAAGGAAATATCAAGCTTTATACTTCTTTTTAATAGGGCTTAAACAAACTTTCCCTCATTTTCCGTATTATTGACTTATTTGTACACGCTGACAGCAGACGTAGTAGAATAAAATTTAAAGAATGCATGAAATGAATAAAAAGCAATACACTCTGAGAAAATAAACTCAAGAATGTTAAAAAATAAAGGAGTAAAGTCGAATTTCTACCACTTAGTGACCACGGGTGTAAATTATTCGCTCAATTATTGTCTTAGTTTACTAATTAAACTGCTATTAATGGAAATTATTCATATTTGAACATAATGTTAAATATAGTTATAAGTACATATTGTAATTTTTGACAGCATTTGCGCCAGAAATGATGCCCTCTTATTTGAATCGGTTTTTTTTTGTCTCTAATGTCTCTAATTTTACTTATATAAAGATTATTCAGAACATTAACGCGTGCACGATTGTTCGCCTCGAACCTTTGCTTTCAATTTGTTCGTTGCTCGTATAATCTTGCAAAGCTCCCATGTTTACAAAAGTGAAATCAGCAATGTGTGGTTTAGAACGTTACTTTCTGGTTGAGCGCCTGAACATATTAAATACGTATATACATCACATCAAAAAGATATAGATTTTATATATTTATGTATTAACCATAAAGTTCATATTATGTTACTTGGTTATTTTGAGTGATATGTTATTATAATGTACCTTGGCTAATGTTCATATACACGATATATTTTTCATCGTTAACTTATTAACTAATTCTATATCTATTTATAAATCTACTCATATTGATATTTATTTATTCCGTGAGAATAACAGAACAAATTATAAATTGCCTGATAGTTTTTCCTACGTAGTTCCAATAATGGCCACAAGGGGTAATTACTCAATTTACTTGAATGGTAAAATTTATTATTCTATTATGTACACTCATGACAAGATTCTGATAACCGATTGAATTAATAAAATGACTCGCTGAGTTAGTAACCGATTCATACAATTATTTAAGGGCTGAGGGAAATTTTAATTTTGTTGTTATATATCTTATGTTATATTAGCTATACTTGTATGTATGTATGGTTTTACTAAAATTTTCATTAGTTTAAATTAAATTATGTTGTTTTTTTTAAAGATAACACTAAAGCTTGTCTATAGCTACTAAATTAAAAAAAAAAAAATTGTTTGACAAATTGATGAGAAAAAGGGTATAAAGATTTTTCTTTGCGTATTAATATAGAAAATAACAAATGGAAATAAGTATACCATGGGTTATCTTTATGTTGGTCAACGGGATGGTCGTTTTATTTGGATTTCAGAGGATTTTCAATAGGAAATCATATATGGTCGCCACAATTATATTTAACTATAATTTATTGATATTGTATTGTATAAATAATAAAACAACTGCATATGTCTTCTTTTGTCTGACGAAACAAAATTTAATGTTATACATATGTAAATTTTTATGGTCGTAGCGAAGGCATATATGGCATTATGCCATATATCTGACGTCATTCGGCATTAAGTCTACTTAGAATGAACCGAAATTCAAAATGTAATTATTGAATGAAAATTACTTAATTTAGAAAAAGGAAAAATGGGTGTCATTATTATAAAACTAATTGCGTTTTATATAAATGTATAAGCATGTTGAAACAATGAAATGTGATCAATTTAACAGTCTGGACCTGACAGCGTTCGTTATTGGATATGTGGGCGGTACATCGTTTACTAAGACTATACTTATTACTTTTTGTTCTCACAAAAAGTTTATTGTTCAGATGGTTGCCGCGCTCGTCGTTCCGGCCGGCGGAAGGCGAGCTGGCTGACTGCGTCCTGGTGGTGGGCGTGTCGCGGCCCAAGCTTGCCGCGGCGTTGCTCTCCGTCACGCTGCTGTCGCTCTTCCTCACTTTCCACGTGCTCTATGACAGTGCAGTTTACAGCATTCAGGTGACAAATTTTAACCGTGTCGATATGTTTGTTTTTTTTTTTTAATTTAAATTACAAATTTTGGTGACCTAGTTATGGACCATCTTGTCGTATTAGTTGGCAAAGAAGGACATGGGCCACATAATTATTATTAAAAGTCTATGAAATATTAAAAATATTTTAATTTTTTTTTAATACAATAAGTTTGTGAAAGAATAAATCAAATATATTAAAGCATGTCACTCGAACGAAGTAGCGAACGCGGTGTAGGCTTTTTAATCGTACGTTTATTAACTTCTAGGTAAGATTTAAACATTAATTAATTAAGGTATCTTAATAAATAACAATCTTAAAATACTGAATGTTACTTAAAATACGGCGTCAAAACCCATTTAATATTAAAAAATATCGTGTTTAGAAATAACAATGTTTAAAGAAAATATATTAATGTTGTAAATTTGAAAAGATTCATTTTGTAATTGACATTGTTGCAAACGTATCCTTTATGAAAATGCGATGAATGTGATTTTAACAAGTTTATTACGATACCGGACAAATTGTTGAATTTCATTATTATTATAGTTATTGTAGATAGATTTTAGTGTTACTTGTTGTTATTGGTTTATTTAAATAATTATTTTGCATTGTAATAACATTCACCTCATTGCTAGGCATGTATGTGTCTCTTTGTAATTGAGGATGCCTAAAACATCCTCTCGGACAAGCATCTATTGTTCAGCTCCTCAGGCCGAAAAGGCTTTAGGTCTTTGTGTATGGTGGTGAAGTGCGCTTTGGTAAAATAGTAGGTAAAATTTTGAGTCTCATATGAAGTTTAAGTAAAGTGATTATTACGGTGAAACACAAAAATGCTTCTGTAACATATAAGATGTGTAAGAAAATGTTAAAAGTCTCTACAGGATTCGAATCTAGGGTCCCCGAAATCTAGAAATCGACTTCAAAACTACAAGGCTTTGTCTATTTTGTCACTATATTTTTTATTAGATATCGAGGCGTGGAGAGAAAATTTTGTCGGCTCCGTTAGACAGGGTGCGCGCTCCGGCGTGTTGGCCAAGCCCGCGGCAGGGGTGTAAGCCGTTGCCTATCTGATGGCCTACACGTATAATCGTAATTAATGTTCCCCGGTCTAGCTTTTCAGATAACATCGACATGTATTGCTGTATATCGTGAAACATTCATGGCAATTTAATCTTTATTGTGCAAATGTTACATACTATATTTGTACAGAGCCGCACAACATATGTAACATAAATATCGAATGACGTGGGAGATCATATAAGATTTCAATTTAATAATAATCTCATGACGAATATAATACTGTTACGTAATATATTTGATGAGTAATGATAGACTTTTTCAAAGGATTGTGATACGTTAGGCTGCGATTAAAGAACTGTAATTGTTGAAGAAAATTTAAAATTAGTTTTAATAAACAAGACCGTGGAGTTGTTCGAGCTGCGATCACAGAACTGAAATAGGATGTTGAGTTTTTGAAAGTAGTTTCCAAGTAGTGTATGACAACCGAGTTTTGTTTGAGTCGGCCGAATGTTAGGTAAGAAACAACTTGCATACCTACCAAAGTAAAGACTTCAACAAAAATGCTTGCGGTTAAACTTACACTATCAGATTCTAGTAGAGTAAATACGCTGTGGGCTAGTAGTCCCACAGCACAATCTTGAATTAGCTTCAAATACTTCGGTATAAATACCTCAATAGTCGCTCTAATAAATTTTTAATTCAATCATTCACTTATTCATAATAAATAGGGGTCACTGAGCCAGCTTATCAAGTAAAATTAAAATGTATATTTAATTTTGGCGTGTCAGGTTAACAATTAAGTACGGTTGAATAACAACAAAGGGAGTAGGTACTCGCATGGAAAAATACTCAATGAATAGCGCGACGAGAAACTTGACCTAGAAAAAATTATAAATGGTTTGATTACAGGGGATTAACCTAAGTCTCAAATCTTCAGGATATTTGTAACGAGTTGGTTAACATCACGCAAAAACGATTGATATGCACTGTTAAGAGTTTTAAGATTTCGATGAGGTTTAGACGTTGCAGTAGGCACATTTACATTTGTTTATATTTTCATTCATTCAAGTTGTAGTACAAAGTTCAAAAATTGTCTTTCTAAAATTGCTTCACCATCTTATACTCGTATCCTCATCCCGTAACAAAAACATAACAGTTTCGTACAAGTGAAAAAGGCTGTCGTCGACCCGGTCAACAAATCTTGGTGTTATACATTTATTTATACGATTGATGTGCGCACTAGTAAGAAATATTTGCTCAAGAGTGAGTTGATTATTTTTTCATAAACGTTTTTTAAAATCTTTCAAAAAAAATTTATTCATTCGAAAACCAAGAATATCTATTTTCCTTTTTATTTTGGTTTTCCTCCGTACTCTTCACAGTAATTGTGACACATTCATTAACGTGTCCTACTCATTAGTAGTAGTAGTAGTTACTACTACTAATGAGTAGTAGTAGTAGTGACTCAGTAGGTAATCGGTTCAGAATATTAATAACTATATAAAAACAACCCCTATAAATGTATACCTACCTCTGTTTATAATGTTAGTTATATTAAACAACACTATAAACTTTGATGCTACTTCAAAATGTACCGTAATTTATAATTTTTGCCAATTTTTTTTAATATAGTTTCACGGACTAACGAAAACCTGAACCTGCGGACGGACTACCTGACGTTATCTAGTCATCATATGAAAATATACAACTCGAAAAAAGTCCAATAAAATTCGCCAATGCATCGGTCTTTTTACAGCCCTTTTGAAGAGCCCAATCTCACAGCGCTCTAGGTAGTCCTCCGAAGGAAGCTCATTCTACAATTTGCACATATGGGGTAGGAACGATCACGAAAATCGGAGTGATGAAGATAGCTACGAATTGAAATACTTATTTTAAGGCTTCTGTCTGAAATATAGGTTATACGACCTTTTTTTTTGTATCGAAGTGACACCTTATACAGTTACGCGGCCTCATTGCGAGGTATTAAGTTATATGAATAATTGTCACTTACTTTGGTGAAGGAAAACATCGCGAGGAAACCTGCAAACCTGAGAGTTCTTCATAATGTTCTCAAAGGTGTGTGAAGTCTGCCAACTCGCACATGGCTAGCGTGCACTATGGCCTGAACCTTTCTCATTGCGAGAAGAGACCCGAGCCCAGCAGTGGGACGATATGGATTGTAATGAAGTTATGTTGGATTTCCGCATCCATTTCCGCTAGTATTTCCAGAGGCGAAAACATCACAGTGACATAAATGTCATTGACATTGTTCATAATGAAAACTGTATTCATAGTGTATGTACTAGGGATGTCATGGATATGAAATATCGGATATATGAGTAGTATTTTTTCGGTTACGGATATTAGATGATTTAACACCTCTAAAAATATATAATGTATTTACAAGGTAATAGTTTGACTTTCTTCTAAGGTATTTTTTTGTATTATAATTATGGAAAAAAATCTTAAAAGTAATATAATAAAATAATAAGTGTATCGGCGTAAAGAGCGAAAATCTGCCATAACGTGTTTAATTTAGATTCAGTCCCTGTCCGAAATTATTCGAAACGTTTTATCGGATTCAGTTATGCTTTTGAATATACTTTTATTTCGGATATCCGATAGTTTCGGTTATGGTTACGCCGCTCCATAACTTTCCTGGTATGTTCTAGGGATGTTATGGATTTGAAATTATTTCGGATTATCCGATTGTTTCGGATAATTTCGGTTACGGATATTATATGATTTACGACTTGGAAAAAAATCTAATGTATTTACAAGGTAACACTTTGACTTTATTTTTAGTTATTATGTACTTACTATTATAAACATAAAAAAAACAATAGCCTTCTAAATTAAATTATAGAAACTGTCTAAAATGAGACACACGCGGCTGTATCGGCTCGGCGAAAATCTGTCATAAGGTATTTTATTTACACTTAACCGCTATCCGAAACTTATTTATCGGATTTGGTTACGGTTTAAGATACATTTTTATTTCGGATATCCGATAGTTTCGGTTACGGTTACGAAGCTCCATAGCATCCTTGGTATGTACTGCATAAATTCAAACTTGTGAGTATTATCGACACGAACTTTACATCCAAATTACTTTGATTGTTAAACATGGAATTTATTAATAAACTAACAAATGTCACCTATTAGATCACAGCAAGGATTTCAACCATTGTCTGAATGAAACAAATATAACTATTGCGTGAATATTACTGTAAATTAATTCTCAAGTTCACGATCCGACATGAAACGCAACAATGATTGTATACAATTCTAGCAACTGTTGTTCGAATACGCTTGTCGATTCGAAGATTTTTACTTTTTCCGTCATTACAAGCTAGATCAAGACACATTCAATATAATGGGTTTACGTTTCAGGATATTTCGGAGAGGAAACCGGTACTGTTATAGGTTTCGGCTTACGTGATAACTTATAAGTGTGCTCAGTTTCACAGCGTATCCTTTGAATGTAGTTTCGTGAAGGAAATAACTTGTTCCCTAAACCGTTGTTCGGAAATTAAAGCCGATATTCTAAAACGATCAGCCCATAACGTTACATCAGAGATGTGTGAAAATTGCAAATTTTACAGCTGTCCGGTAGTTTATTTATTTGATAAAGTTTTATTTATTTGATAAAGTTGTTGATGAGTCGCTGTATCTAGTATACACTAATATGTGTTTGAGGTTGTAGGTATTGTCTTTGTAAACTCCTTTATATTTTTCTTAAATTACCTTGAATAGATCAGCTCATTGTCCTTAATATTTTGTAAAAATGCCTTTTTTATAATTGAAGGAGCGTTCGAGATAGACGATTTTATGAATTATGCAACATCGACTGCGTTTTGAACTGGCAAAGACGCGATTCTCTCGAATCGCGGGGGAACTCTTCGTAACTATTCTTCACAAAAACTATCTCTTATAACTACTTAACTTGTTTGAGTATCCCCTTCGATGTTTTTTCTTTTTTTCAGCTTAACTTACGAGGAACTCGGACGAGCTTGCGCACATACTAATTAGATTTCATAAAAGATTTTCTCTTGGTTTCTTTATGTTTTAATATAATTAACTACACTTTTAATAACATTTGTTAGATTATCAGAAAAAAATGTTTTGTCATTTTTACTTTATAGTATTGCCAATTACACTGAGAAATATATATTCCATTATTATTAGCAGTTTTCACAGTAGCTACAAATTTAACAATAACTTATAGTAAACGCACAAACAATTATTATTAAGTCTGTCATTTTTATATTATTAATTCCCAAATGTGTTTTTAACACATTAATTATTAGCTTCGGTTGCTGCATCTGGAGAATTTAAAGTTTATAAGTTTATTTCTTTAGGCGGCCAGCATGGCGTCCGCTGCCAGCGAAGGACGAAAGATTTTACAGAGCCAGGAGATTAGCAGTCGTACGATAAACCACCCTATGGCTTTGAGGAAAAGACTCAAACCTTCTCGCACGCCCCGCCCCGCTCGCAGACTCCCCCAGGTATAAATCTTGACACAATAATATTTTTGCTCTCACATTGGTGCTACCAATATCGACGCTACGCTAAAATTTGTCAACACTTAATTTTCACGACGTATAATAAAATATTATATTGAATGTGAATGCAAATGAACCGGCTCAGTCGGAGTTTTTTCGAATTTAGAACTCCAGTCCACTCATAAATTACACTTCGCAATTTACACAATTTGATACCGTATTTACTCTGTATATATTCGTATTATGTAACTTGTAAAATGGTGCCGGATTTTATTTTAAATTGACGGATTCGAGGGTGTTTTGTAATTTTAACTTTTATTTACTTTGTAAGGGAGCATACCATTTTATTTCATTCAAAGCCAAATTTTAATTTACATGTTGTTTTACACTTGTAGGCGAAATATTTAATGTATATATATTTTTAATTACTTCCAATAAGCAAAAAATGTTAAATTTTTCTAATTAAAAATAATATTTCTTCTAATTTGTATTTCATACAAGATAATTATGTACAATGAGCTAGCTGGATAACCTAATATTTTAGAATAAAACAATTTTACAATGTTCCTATTTTGTTTAGGCATTAATAGTTGGCGTTAGAAAATGTGGAACACGAGCGCTTCTTGAAATGTTGTATCTTCATCCGATGGTGCAAAAAGCTTCCGGAGAAGTTCACTTCTTCGACCGTGATGAAAATTACGCTCTCGGGTTGGATTGGTATCGGAGCAAAATGCCACTATCTTTTAAGGGGCAAATCACTATTGAGAAGAGTCCTAGTTATTTTGTTACTCCCGAGGTAATTTTTTTACCATAATATTAATAAATTAATATAAGCATTAATAGAACGCTCACGGAGAATTGGTGAAAAACGTAAAAAAGCTATTATGTGACTATTAAATGAAAATAAAATAATGATTTTGATAGCTTTCGTTGTTTTACGAGTATAAAATATCTTCATATAATGATATCGTATCATGACTACGTATCAAATATTGCTACTTATTTGACATTGTCACCAAACCACAATATTTTTGTTGATTTATTTATTACTTATGAATCAAAAAAAAAAATGGAACACAGGCGTCCCTAATGTTATTAGCATTGTCTGTTAGTTTTCCAATCGATTAGACCAACAATTAGTTTACGGGATATCCAAAAAGTAATTAAATAACTACGTAGATATATACCGTTTCTTTTACAATCACATTAACGTAAAACATGCGATATTTTAATAAAATTGTATTCTAGGTGCCGGAGCGCGTTCGTGCAATGAATTCCTCAGTACGACTGCTCTTAATCGTTAGAGAACCTGTGACCCGTGCCATATCGGACTATACTCAGTTACGTAGCCGAGCGACTCCGTCTTCGCCTGCCATCGGCCAGACTGGCCATCCTCTGTCGGATGCCGCCAAACCGTTTGAACACCTCGCTATAGCTCCAGATGGATCTATCAACATAGCTTATAGGTAAATTGATATTCAAACACCATGCCGAGTTTTAATTATTGCTGCTTAATGAAAACAAAGAACTGGGAATTCAAATCGGACATCACATCACATCACAGCGTTTTTAAAACTTTACTACTAGAAGTCCCCAACCCAACCCGATGGCATTCATTTATTCACTTATCAGTGTAATAAGTCTTTTGGTTACTACCTGTTATCAATTCAGTCTCCAAAAATACCATAATAAACGAATTTTGTTTTTTTTTTTTTTTTAATTTTAAACGGGCACATGCACGTGCACCACTTTTTACGATTTACTGTTGTTGAGCAATTAAAATTTTATGGATAAACAGTTTACCCATTAACAATTTTAAAATATTTATACATAGGCCTATAGCTATTTCGTTGTACCACGCGTATCTACATCGTTGGCTGGAAGTGTTCCCCCGGGAACAAATCCTCGTGGTGAATGGAGATCAGCTCATCGAAGACCCCGTGCCGCAACTGCGAAGAATCGAGAAATTCCTTGGACTGGAGCATAAAATTGGTACTATATAACAGTCGCAAACACCATTCTCATTTTCTTTGTAGGTTTTAAAAGAAACACGAGGAGCCCGCGGCGCATAAAACAAACTTTTGTTGGTGTTTTGAAACACAGTTGCAACTTCAGAAATAACAATAAGCTCTTAAGCACTTACTACCTGTACATACAACAACGGCGAAATAATCAGCTTTTATTTATGACCAAGAACTAAGTTCAAATTACCTGCATTAAACATAACGGAGATATACTCAGTAACAATCAAGAAGGTTCGTTGTTCTGGATAACACTTAACCCAATTACGCAACTCCTTGTACCCTCAGGAAGGAAAAACTTCTACTTCAACGAGACAAAAGGTTTCTACTGTCTGCGCAACGACACCACGGACAAATGTCTGCGCGAGACAAAGGGCCGGAAGCACCCTCGAGTAGACCCGGCAGTCGTTACCAAGCTGCGCAAGTTCTTCATACAACACAACCAAAGGTTCTACGAGCTCGTCGGGGAAGACCTTGGATGGCCGGAGGATTGAATCTATCCGTCGGCATACGGTTTGCACCACGCTGTTGTGATTCAATACATATCAATCTACATACATATCTTAATACATATCACTAGCGAATAAGTTTTTTAAGAAATGTTTATGTATACATCTAGCTGTACTAGGATAAGGCACCTGAGAAAAAGATTTGATTATTTATTTATTTATTTAGGTATAACTACATTAATTAAAATCTATCTTAGAAACGTGTTGAGTGAGTACTTGATATCATGTTGATGTTTTAAACTATTTTTATGTTTTAATGACGTTTATTTCTTGAATTTTATTTTCGTTACAAATGAAATAGTTATTTTGGAAGTAAATGGGCAGTGTTTGAGAAAGGGAACAAAAATAATTATAAAAGTCGGGAGGTATAGGGGAGAGGTGGCTTGAAAGGGACATTTTTGTTGTTGAAGTTCTAGCTTACTAGAACTTATGATCTAGTCATCACTTATGATAGAGATAATATTTGGAATATGTTAGCGTCAAATGGGAAGCCTCCATTATCATACTACTGAAATAAAATGCAATACTTGTCATTTCTTAATTCTTAGTTGTTTATTTTCGTATCTTAAAAAAATATGTGTTTTGTCCCTTTCATAAATTTGCTGTATTGTATTAATATTATGATATTACATAATATTAAGGAAAAATCACTTTATATATTGCTACCCATGTTCTAAAACTATAAAATACGTATACTATAACTTAATAGGTAGGTATATATGTTTAAAAATCAAATTTAAAAGTAACTGAAATATTTTGTTTGTATTTATTATATGTAAGTTAAACAGAAATCAACAATATTATAACGTTTTCTTAGACATAACGAACTTGAAAAAAATATTCTTTTTTTAAAAACACATATAACAATCTCCTTATAATTAACAATAAATGCAACACTTATGTTAATTAAATTATTTAACATTGAATTATCTTGGCAGCCGATTTCACTGATACGCTATTCTCTTACACTTCATTCACTGCAATCTTAAATTTTGTGTGCATCGACACGCGTTCTCTTTTTAGGTGGCATTTTCAACCTGAAAAATTATAAATTCATTCGATAGTTAGCCAAGAAATAGCAATTATGAAAGAGATAGTTATGAAAAGGATGTCCCATTCATGACCATTTATTCTTAAATATGATTTTGATATCGAAAACATAACCACAAAATATAACAATTTTAATATAAAGTTTACTGACCTCTTGTTATCGTATATATAAGACTCCAGCCTATTATAAATAATGGTTAAGAACCAAATAATTATTCACAGGACTTAACAAAACGTTTCGCAATTATGACAGAAAAAAACTTTCCAATGTCAAAAAAAACATTCGCACGGCTCCATCATTTTTGAAAAGACAAGAGTGTGATGTTAGCTGCGAACGGTTGTGGATCAGAGTTGCCATACGGCAAAAATAATGTTGACCAGAAATTGTTTTTATTTTGCCAATTATTTAAATTGTCCCTTTCAACACGTGTCCCTTTCATGCCACTTCTCCTATATTTTAGTTTTAGTTTATAGTATTTTTTTTACATGTTTTATACAGTCTACAAATACAAAATAAACTACAGGCACCTATTATGAACTGATTTAATGAGCCGACCCACTGAAACCTTGAGCAATATATTTTTATATATAATTAAGTATCGTGTGCAACCTTTTACAACGTTGGTTAGTTATACAGTAAATTTACCTATTTGTAATAATTTGGTTTTTATATTTAATTATTTTAGACCGCAGTAAGCTAAATTTAATCGAATATATTCAATTCGAAAAATGAATGTTGTATGTATGTACATTTTTCGCTTTCCCTCTATAGGTGTTGTCCGTACGTGCAGTGTCCCGTTGTGTTTACGTCGTTAGTGAATGTGATTTTCCAATATCTTAGGTAAAATATCTTATTGTCAAAATTTTAAAGTGGTGTTTGAAATATTAACGTTTGTAGATGTAATGTTGTTGAAATGTCTTCTTTAGATTATGAGTGATTAGACTATTTCAAACTGAATCTGTGTGTCTATGATATCTATAGCTAATAACTCTCAATCTTTCTAACTTTCTAATCGATGTGTATGGTTCAGGCTATAGCATTCATTACGTATATCCTCCACGCTAATTTTATTTTCATTTTTAATAAAAAAGGACAATCTTTCGACGCGGGTTTTAAAAGTATTTCTATTTAAGTGTAACGTCCAAGACTGAAGAGTTAGTTGAATAAGTCTAAGTAATACCTATTTAGCATAAAATGTCCATAGGTAATACGCGAGACGGTGATGAGAACCTGAAAAACACAGAAGTTAGTAACGTAAGACCGATAGCACTTTGGGACTCGGTAATTGATAATTTGGTTGTAGAAAATTTGCTTCTAAATCCAAATTTCAAAATCAACGAATATTTATATGTTTTGTAATTTCAAATTTAAAACGATGTATTAATAAGCACATGCATGTGAAATTACGATAATGTTCTATTGTGACTTATATCTACGAATTAAGTGACGAGTACCTTACGCTCTACTTATGAATACTGACTGCGTACTCGCTGACATTTGTGTGAACTTTACTGAAGTTACTTTGTTATTATATGTAACCTAAACAAGTTCACAATTTTACTTATGTTACAACAACATTATATTCTTTTACCTTCACAAAAGTTAATTTTTAGGTTAAGTCATATTTATTTATTCTTTTTAACGGATATTGAATTTAACTTTTATTTTTATTTAAGGTTAATGCTTCAATACATAGAGACGAGCGACAGTTAAGGTTTTAATTTTTAAATTCCCCAGATATAAATAAAGTAACTTCAGTAAAATGTTACAAAACAAGAATATCAAACATATCAAACCAAATCATTATGGTTAAGTTTTCTTTAATATAAATTAGAATTTTAAATTTAGTTAGATCTTTTTAAAATTAAGAATGTATTTATTTCTTCAGATATTATTCACTAGTTATTAGATAATTTTAATCACTGTTAAATGTTGTGCACAGTCATAAGTAGCTATTATCTGATTAGGGTAATAATTTTTATAGTAAATTATTGTTATTATTTACAAACTAAATGTATGAAATTAGTGAATATTCTTTATATTGTAAATTCTTAGTTAAACTGTTAACTATATTTTATTTATTTCTTAGTATTTATATGATTGCACGTGTTAAATATTTCCAAATTTAAATATTTTTGAGCTGTACAAATGTAAACTTCTCTATACTTAATCAATGTTCTAAGTTAAAATTTTATGCACTAATACAATTTTAAAAAGTATTACTTAACTCTTAACATTCCACTTCTCTGTAAATATCTTCTGAAATTCCTTTAACACTTAAGTTAAATGTACGTCTTCAATAAATTAATACAAATCATTTACGTGTTTTTATTAATGGAACAGTCTTTCCTAATTCCAGCTTTTTATTTCATTAATGTGAGTCAAATATTCATATAGAAAATTAAAACAATACTATTTAAGTTATATATACTTTAATATATTATTATATAGTAAATATTATCACAGTTTGCAGTTATTATCTTAATAATATTACAGATTGGGAGGCTTAACTGTGTATAAAATTAACACACATACAAAATATACAATACGCGGACGCTTGCACGTGTATTTTTGCTCGAGTGGGGGGTGGATAGATCAGTCGAGGTTAGCGGCTAGCGTGCACCATGGTGAGCTCGTAAGTGCGACTTTGAACACGACCGTCGTACCTATATAGGAAATAATAATAAGCTTATATGTGTCGCAAATTCACTTCATTTGTAGATGTATTGACGCGGAATGTATCGCCTAATAATACATTAAACAAAATATAAGACATTAACATTTATTAAATGGCATTAATTTAATCTGAGGACCTAGAGATTGTCATCGTTTTAGTCATTGTAACATCAAACTCATACTTAACAATAATTTTAGTCGCACACAATCAACAGGTAATCAATCAATACAAAACACGAATGTTTACACAATATGTTTATTAAATCTAACTGACCTTGGCTATTGTCTTGCGTAAAAGAAACCATTGGGCACAAACGTAGTCGAAAGTTTTCTACAGTATTCTCAATGGTACGTGACATACAAACGTACACACGCCAACTTTTCCCTCCTCCACTCCCGTCTTGAGATGTTTTCGTTTACAGGAAACGTCAAACGAGCATTTGGACAGTTAGGTTTGTTGACGTGAGTGTGTGTGGAAGACTAAAAACCTATAAATAAAATTATCAACTAATTAAAATCAGGTCAGTATCCAACTTTATGGAAAAATGCATTCGTACGACCTCTTCCTAAGATCCCAAACCCTGTCAACCTTACTCATTTCCGTCCGATATCTATTCTCCCTTTCCTGTCCAAAGTTTTAGAAGCCTGTGTTCATAAGCAAATCTCCTCATTTCTGTATGAACATAACCTGCTGGATAAGTATCAGTCTGGGTTTCGCCCTAGTCATAGTACCACTTCCGCTCTCGTCAAAGTCACTGACGACATCAGACTTGGAATGGATCAGCAGAAAATTACAGCTATGGTACTGGTTGAATTTTTTAACGCTTTTAACACAGTTGACCATGATATCCTTTTAACCCTATTATCCCATTACAATTTCTCCTCTACGGTCTTGAAATGGTTTTCCTCTTATCTTCGCGGCCGTCAGCAATCAGTCCGGTACTAAAACAATAGCTCTGATTGGGCTTATCTTGATACTGGCGTGCCGCAAGGCGGCATATTATCTCCAATTATGTTTTCTTTGTTTATTAATTCCATCACTTCTAATTTCAATTGTTCGTACCATCTGTATGCGGATGATCTACAATCCCGCGAAGTGCCAGGCGATGTTGGTTGGCAGTTCAGGAATGTTAGCCAAGATTGACAATTCTAATCTGCCACCCATTTCTTATAATGGGACAGTCATACCATTGTCCAACAATATTAGAAACCTTGGCCTCATTATTGACTACACCCTCAGCTGGCGACCGCACATCATTGAGCTTAGCCGGAAGGTAACTAGCTCCCTGCAAGCTTTATATCGCTTAAAGCATTTTTTGCCAATCAAAACAAAGATAATGTTGATACAGAGCTTGATAATACCCATCATAGATTATGCGGATGTGTGTTACTCAAATCTTACAGAAGAACTTCTAAACAAGCTGGAGCGCCTCCTCAACTGCTGTATCAGGTATATCTTCGGTTTACGAAGTTACGATCATATCTCGCACTACCGTTCAAAGCTTCAATGGCTTCCTATTCGGCAGAGACGTAACTCCAGAATGCTGGTCCTACTATATTAAATTTTGAATGAAGCTACTTCTCCCACTTATCTAAAGGAAAATTTTCAGTATGTCTATTCAACACATGACAGAATACTCCGTTCCTCAACAGATCATAGATTCAAGATTCCACCACATAAAACCGATTTTTTCGGAAATTCTTTCACTATTCAGGGTATACTACTTTGGAACTCCTTGCCCTTAAATATCAGAAAGGCACCGTCAAAAAGTTCATTTAAGAGACAAGTCCGGCAGCACTATCTAAAATGGGCACCTTAAATCGCTATTGAAATTATGACATCATTTATTCAATTTTATTTTATGAATTAATCTGTATAATATATATATTTATTTGCAATATATAACTATGTATTTGTGTTTATGCGTATATAATTATATATGTGTATCTATATATATTTATGTATAATGTATATATATATTCACGCCTACCACATTTTTTCACCAACGCCCATCGGTTGACTGGTAGAGAATGCCTTAAGGCATTAAGTCCGCCCATTATAACCCTTTGTAATAAGGCTTTATAATAAAGATTAAATAAATAAGTTACCATTAATATACAAATTGCAGAGCACCAAATAAATATCTTAAATACTTTGACATTCAGCAGAGATAAGAGATTTATCGAAAGTACAAAGGTGCATCGCGGTAGAAATACATAGGTTACTGCATCAAAACGGGTGTCAGAGAATAATTTGCTAGACAAATCAATCTAAACCCAAGACAGCACCATTACCACTCGCAACATCAATCAAGATAGCCTGTAATCTTCACTCGGCATCAACGTCGAAGGCCAATGGAGGGTGCGACCTCTGCAATTGATCCATATGAGTCATTCCTGCAAACTGCGATATATATCACATCACGCGTACATGAATGTATATAGCGCATTACATACACAGCAAAACAACTCTCACGAGATTATCAAGGCTGTAATCAGAACATCTTAAACGACCATTCCTGCAAGCCAGGACGGATATTCAAATATAAGGTACGCCTTCCTGTTTCCCGGACATGACAAGGAGCTCCCTGCAGGCATACGTTATGACTTACGTTATATCATACATTCCCGGTTTTTACTTCTGAAAATAGGATTCTAGTTTTCCATAAAGCCTCAGGACAAAAAGTCGCAGAGCGATTCTGGCAGCACGTGAGTAGCGTCGCACCCAAGTTTTTGTTTCCTACATTCTGTTTTGAAATCGTGTCACTTATCTAACACAATTAGTTTAGGTATTAACTAGCTTTGATTTCTTTACTTGTGAATCAGATCTAAAGTAATTATACTAGTATTTACATGTATTAGAAATAGTAGGTTGTAACAACGTGGTTTTGATGTACTAATGGAAAATTTCCATTTATTTTAAAATTACTAGAATTCAAGTGCACATCTAGCCTTGTGTTTTAGAAATGCAATTGAAATTCGCTGAATCGGCTTACACTTGCGCATTTCCCACGGCACAGAGAACTGTATTACGTACAAGTACGGTAAGCTACCAAAATACTACCGAATAAAGTATCGGTATTTAAATTTTTGTGCATGGATTAATAAATGTGTATAATATAATAACAAGTATCAAAAATATTACACAGACGTTTATATTTGATTGCTGAAGTTGTTTTAATATTCAATCAAAATAAGATTATATTGATAATAGTGAGTATTTAAAGTGCTGCAATCGGGTTGAGTGATTATTTTTTGATATATTTTTCTTTATTTTTATTCAGATATCAAAGGTACAGATTTAAAAATCAATTTCTAAACAACTTAATTTTTTTTTTGATTGACAAATGAAGGGTCTTTAAAAATAATCTTTATTGATCCTTTACAAATACAATAAAAATTATAATTTTTATGTGACTAATTAGACCCCTTTTAGGTGCAAAATTTTCAAACATACTTTTTTTACTGGATATTGGTACATACATACATACATACTATTTAATAGTTTTTTTTGTGTTAATGGTTGACAAACGAGCAGACGAGCCATCTGATGGTAAGTGGTCACCGTCGCCCATGGACATCGCAAGACCAAAGGTATCACTGATACGTTGTCGGTCACGAAATAAGAAGAAGGGAAGAAATAATCTTCACTTTTAATGTTTATTATTAGTTAAACAATTATTAGTTAAAAACAGCAGTCAAAACATACTTTCATCTCTTATTTATTTTGAGAGTAAATACTGAAGAATAGTGAAAGTATTCAACATTATTTTATTTCACACAAAAGTACAAGATAAAGATCTGTCGAAATCTTTATTTAACCTTTCATCCCTTACTTCAACTTTTAACACATTCACAGCTATGTTCTAAGAATGTGCGTTTGACGTTTTAGCTTGTTTAGCTATTATGATTGAAGGGTAAAGCATACGGAAAAAATTAGGTTTCGATTGCATCCCGCTCAGCAAACTAATGATAGTTCAATTTAGGTAACGACTATTAAGGGGTTGAATTGAAACCTATTACCTACAATAAAGTTGAACCATAATTAAACTTTTATTGAATTTGTTGCTCAAGTACACAAGTAACAAGTACAAGTAAGACGTACTTGCAAGAATACCTTATGAGGAATGTTTGTTTTATTTATTAAAATATATAAAACACATTATGATTACAATGCATGTAATATTTTATATTACCTTTTGTTTTCTTTAAATTTGTGTTCTTTTCGATGTAAGTCGTAGTTTATAGAAACATCCGAGTTTTTTTTATTTGTTTAAGGTATTCGTATCTACATAGGTCACACTAGTTTCCGGAATTGGCCACTTACATAAACAATATTTAAAAAGTAATTACTATATTTAAAAATGGAACTCTTTAGACGTAGAATACAAGTTGTTTCATTAGATTGTCAATTGTTTTCACAATGGCCACACATTAAAAAATCACACAGTGGCCACATTTTAAAAATTGCGTGATTACAATAAAATGGTTTTAACTCGGGAAAATTTTCATTGTATGATTTTTTACGATTTTAAGTGTAATTTGATAGCACAGCAGAGCCTCGTTCGGCTATTCTGCTGTTGGTGAAGATATACCATGCAAGACAACTATTTGTAGCTGGTTTGCAGAGTTCAAACGCGGTCGTGTCAATTTCCATGATGAAATTCATGAAGATTGCCCGTGCACCGCTGTGAACCACAAAAACATTGATGCTGCGCGCCGTAGGATCGAAACAGAAAGGTATGTGACCTACCATAATCCATCTTTGGACATAGGAATGAGTCAAATATAGTCAATCTTACACAAACATTTGGGGGTGAGAAAGCTGTGTTCTCGATGGATCTCACACAATTTGAGTGATGCCTGAAAAACGGACCGCATCACTTGGTGCCATGTTATGTTTGCCAGATACAACGAAGGGGCTTCAAATTTGGTGTAGGACATAGTAACAGGTGACAAAACATGGATTTATAGCTACTATCCCAAAACAAAGCTGCAATCTAGCATATGGGTCTTTCGTGATGAGCCGAAACCAACCAAAGTGGCGCGTGTGAAAAGTGGCTCGAAGGGGATGATTGCTTCTTTGTTTAATAATACTTGCTTTAGAAAATCGTCGTACCATGAATAGTGACTGGTAAACGACCATTTGTTTACCGGAAATTATTGACAAAATCCGCGAAAATAACGGTAAGCGCCGTATCATCTTGCACCATGATAATGCAAGTTCCCACGAGGCCAGACAGACAAATGAGTTTTGAAGGTGAAAATCGTACAACTTATGAGTCACCCAGCATACAGTCCTGACCTGGCATCGTGTCACTTTTTTTTGTTCCCAAAAATCAAGAACCAATTATGCGATCAACGGTTCTTATCATCAGAAGAGGCTGTCGAAGAGTATGAAAAATATGTATCTGACGTCAGCAAGGAGGAGTGGCACAAATGTTTTCAAAGTTGCTTCAATCATATGAAAAAGTGCATTGGCGCAAAGGGACAAAAGGAGGGGATATTTTGAGAAACAATAAATTCAATTTTGACCATTAATAATATTTTTTTATTATTGATTCCGTAAACTTTTAGTGCGCTCCACGTATTCACTAATCCAGTAAAAACTAAATGATACTTGTGCCTAGTAGTAGGGTTCTTTACCTGCCAGGCTTTTTTCCATCCTCTCTCGAAAAGCAACTGTGATTTGTTTGACTATTGTGTTTTTTACAGCTAGCAATGTCGGAAAGCTAGTATTAAGCGGGACCCCCCCTCATTTTTTTTGGTCGGTTACGCATTGTCCGTAACATTAAAGACATCAATTACTAATTACTTGCAGCAGTGATTTCTTAGAAGTTTGAAATTTGGCCCCCGTATGCAGGAATCCCGGAATCAAATCCTGCACGCACGTGTAAGTTTAAAATTTTGTGCTTAAAAGAAATTAATTATCATTTGCTCGGATGAAGGTGAAATTATCGTGATGGAACCTACATACTCAAAAGTTCTCAAATGTTCTGAAATGTTTGTGAAAACTACCAATTTGCACTCGATCAGCATGGTGGCTATTGGCTTCAACCCATTACATTATAAGAGGAGATGCGTACTGAACAATGGGACAATATAAATGATGCTTCAGTAACAAACATTAGACATGAACAAGCAGAAACAGAAATAATGTTTAAAGGATGCGGTGTATCACAAGGATAGTTCTATTCAAAATGCGGAGCGGCGAGGACATTATGTCATTATGCAACACCGGCTGTCCGCATGCAATATTCATCATCCCCACCTTCTAATGAGACAATGTATTCTACGTTTACGCTTCTCGGTAACCAAATCTAAGTTATGACAATCGCGCTAACGCTAACGAATTGGGTAAAATTTTGTCTCTTGCTCGTTTTTCATATTTACTTTATAAATTCTTTTATTGCTTGTAATTCTGTATTTGTTTTTTTTTTTGGTATTTTAAGAGACTTATCTTATTTTAAGTCGATATAATAGATTTTGCGAAGAACATCGGTGCAAGATGAAATATTTAGGTTAACTACGTTAAAAATATATAATATATACCAAAATAGACCTACGTTCCGTATTACTTGGATTTAATAATCAGTCAACATAAATGTTTATTTGGCAGTCTTGTGAAACGATTACTTTTAATTATTAACCAAATACTATTGTAGTTTACATCTGTCTAAGTTTACAGGCTGGGTAACGCCAATGCGCGGGTTAGTACGACGCATACAGATTTTAGTCCACGACTCGACGGGGATTATTACAACCTCCCTTCCCCGTAAATAATTTGAATATCCAACATTTACATGATGTTTATCTAAATTACCAGCACTGCGCAAAAATACGATGTTTATGGCTTATATATTTTACAAGTGTAAGAAGTGTAAGAAGTTGCGACCGAAATGTAGACCTTACATTAGGAGTAGTTAGTTGGTAACGTGTTAACCATAAATCGATGTATAAAATACTAACTCTTTACAAAGGGGTTACCTATTAGAAATTTGTGAATTATTTATTAGCGGCCTCAATTCCCTGCAGATAAGGCGGTTGACAAATTTAGGTCGCCTCTCCGTCGGGATTATTATGACCTACCGGAGAAGGATGTCCTTTGTCCTTTGTCCTTACAGCCTTGGGTTTTATAATATTTGCAAGACTTTAATTTACCAGATATTACAAACCTAAGGGAAAGGAAGAGCAATGATCACCTAGTCGTTTAAACTCGATTCGAGTTTGAACCTTGGACGCACCTCTAATTTCTCAAATTCTGTAAAACATCGTGAGAAAATCTGCATACCTGAGAATTCTCCACATGTTCTCAAAGGTATGTGAAGTCTGCCAAGCTACACTTGGCCAGCGTGGCAAACTATGGACTTAAAATCATCATAGTCATTAAAGCGTTAACTGAATTTTTTTTTACAATTTAGATATTCTTATTAATATATGTATACTTCTGATTACGTACGTAGTCATAATATATAAAATGTTATTTATATCAATTTTAATTTGAAATTTCATTCATTTCCTACTGAACATTGCTTCTGAACTAGTAAATGAGTTTTCAATCAAAATTGCAGAATTATTAGGTCAGCGCTTAATAACTTCCTTCAACTCCAATATACTAGGAGCTACGAATAAACGTAGCTGATATGTTTAGGTACAATCTGAATGAAGACTAATTTTGTGGCAACTTCAATATTTAATATGAAGTATTTACCTACCTACTTCAGTTCTTTGATAAATTGATTCTGTTACTAAATAAAGTAGGTAGAGCGCTGACTAAATTAAAAATACAAATGAATATTGTTATATATTTAATTGTTACTCGACTTAAAAGGTATATTTTGATACAAGTCCTTGTGATAAAATATTAAAGAGTTTTACTATAAATACTAAATAAATATATCAGTTTACAAGTAGCATGCAAAGCTGTTGAATTAGTTTCCTAATTTTACACAATATAGGTTTACCGACAACTTTAATCTGTTTATCACATTTAAAGTTAAGTAGTTTTGCAAACGTAACGTAGCAGTAAGTTAAGTAGCTCGAACTGGCAATGTACAACTTCTACACAATTTTTTGCTATAAGAAAGGTATATGTCATGCTATTTACATATTGTATTCGAAGGCACCGAGCGGGCTCATAGTTTTTTCTCATACTCAATGGTGTAAAGTTGAAAAAATTTCTTGTGTTTATTAATTTATTATTCATTAAAGGTAAAAAGTTTCGATATACGTAAATGAACTGTAAGAACTCCTCACTATTAACTATTTCATCCATACAGAAGTTGCGGTAAGGGGTGTGACGGGAGGAAGGGGTGAGTGTTGAGGGGTACATACGTTTGTCCCGTCTCACTAATTAAACTGTCGTCTGCCTGCGGCAGGAGGCTTCGATACAACTCGATAAGTCTAAAGATGGCTATTGACGCAACATCTAAATTATGCGAATAGAACAAGATTTAAAATAGATTTCAATATCTATCCACGAATGTTATAATAATAATATATAACAAAAATGTAATTATTACAGTATTATTATGTGTGAAACAATAAATCAATAATATGTACAACAACTCTGAGAAGTCACCTCACGGACAGCATTTTAGATGCTGCTTACTATTTAAATAATTGGATTTAGTATTATATAGCTTTTTTGATTAGTATGTAAAATAATACAATAAGAATTTAAAACGTTAAATTAATTGTAGCATTTATATAAATGTTCTTTCAAATTTCTGGAAATCTATGGAAATAAATATCAAAATAGATGCGTATATTTTGACATTTCGTTTCATTTACACTATTTAGATTTCAAAGCATCGAAATAAATAAATTATACAGCGAACGGAATATACAGAAATAAATATTGTGTTTATAAAAAGTAGAAGCTTTTGGTTGACATGATTACATCCATTCAGTGTCCATTTACTTTACTAGATACTATATAAAAATTGAAATATCGGTAGTGACTACTTTTAAACTTCATCAGAGCTTGTAAAGGAAATATGATATTTTATAGAAAACGTGTTGCGTCCGTCTTATAGCTTCTATTTTTAAAGAAATAAAGAAGCTTGTGTTCTGTCTAATGTTATTATGACGTCATAGTTCAGTTGTAAATGGTCAGCTGTTCACGTATTATTAGTTCACAGTATATCTATCCAGTAATGGCGCTCCTGGTTCGGTTCCCAAAATGTGTAATCACACTTTCAGACTCACTCAATAGAATACTCTGTGTTGCGGATCGCATGGACACTATACATATATACATTATTATACGAAGAATTATTAAGACCCGACAACAAATGCTTATCAGACACAAATATCTAACTTGAAAAGAATCAACCTTTCGCTTGCCAACCAGTATCATTACCGACATATCATCGTTATCGACATTATCTAGAATTTTTATCATTTTTATTGTCGTAATATGGTTATTTATATAACCCGTGGCACAAGTGCATTGTCTAAGCGTTTATACACCATCAGATTTAAGTCTTTTATAGGCCTTAGAATTTACTGTTCATTATGGTCCTGATGATCGTTTTATTAACATATTAGATACATAAGGCAAATCTACAAACTAAATATCTGATGACAGCAAAAATTACACCATTATTCAATCTTCATCAATATATTTCATTTCGTGGATAATACTTTTACGACGATGTGTACTTCAAAAGAAATTTTTAGCCGCGTTGCGTCGAATCTTATAGCCCTGTATTGGAAAGTTCCATCGTTCGATGAGAGCAACAGAGTATTAAAATCAATATCCAACGGTATTCGGTACGTGATTCAAATTCTAATTCAATCGCTAATGAGGGCTGTAAATATAGATTTCGGTATAAATATTGCTAATCAATTGTATATTTTCGTTTTCCAACTCATGTTATTCAGAATGAATGCTGCCTTGTGTAAAGTCGGTGAATATCCGAACCCCTTATTGGTAAATAAAATTGATAAACCAAGGACTAAAGATGATGATGGCGGTAATGTTAATAATGAAGACGGACTTACAAAGTATTAAACGGGTGCACAGATTTATCAATCATAGTATAGTATAGTATAAAGATATTATTACATATATAACAAAATGAATTTGCGATACATAAATAGTATGAACTAATGCTTTTGCCAGATTTGTACTGGACTTTTAATTATTTAATTATTAATACATCTCAGCAATAATTTTACTTTGGAAAAACTTATTTATATAAGTATCACATATCATGCAGTATACGAGTAAGTAAGTATAACTTTTTATGCGGTTTCTATCAATATATAACGTGGTTCATGAGGAATGTTTAAATATATGCGTATTATTTCATATTTATAAAAAAAATATTATACTCTTGATGAAAAGAATAACAATAAATACTGTTTCGACTACGGTTATATGCACAAATAGTGCATATAAGAATCATGGTTCCAGAAATCAAGGTAGGACGGGTTGGTATCAGATAAATTCAACAAATATTTTCCTGTTTTTGTAGCTCGAAAGTCAACCATCATAGTTTATTGTTCTACTGGGATAAATTCATATTTAAACGCTATCAGCCAACAAATCCGTAGAGGCGAATAGTTTTTAAAGTCTACTTTAACAAATCATTTCAGTTAAATAGGTTAACTTATTTAAATTCAGTTGTAATGAGATTATTTATGAATACTAGAGAAGATACTTATTTCCCTTTTTATTTACATTCAGCATTTACAATACAGTTTTTGAAGTCATTTGAAACTTTCGTTCCCTCGAAATGTTAAATCCTGAAATATGTTTAATACCAGAGTCTAAAGTACCTTAATATTCAATACTCCGACACAGCGACTAAAACACGTTCGCTGGCGGTTTTAGATGGAGGGCATTAGTTATCCAGGTGGGCAAAATATTCCATCACCATGCAATTAAAGTCGGGATTTAACTAGATGGTACAGAGCCCAGCGACCTCAAACAGGAGAGACCGTTCGCCATTGCTTCGTTCGTTGTTCAGCAGGGTTCACCACGAGCAGAGGCGGTTGGCTTAAGCTCAAGTGTGAATGGAGCCCTTTACACGCCAAAACCATTACCCTGATCTCTTTTGATAGACATATCTGACATGAAAGCACCTTAATTCTAGAACTCATCTTATTCGATTAACTCAATCACACTTAAAACCTCTTCTACTTTTTATTCTTTACTGTAAAAATACTCTGAAGTAAGGAATAAAATGGATGGTCTTAAAGTTTGATGGCTTTCTCATCTGTTGTTTATTTGTTTATTCCTTATCTTATATATATATAAAGTGTATTGTATCATATTGAAATCGATCAAATCACTTTAATTCTAAACTTCCTATAGTATAAGCTTTATAATAGTTTAAATAGTACTTTAAGACTTGTTACTTAATTATATTTACATAATACGAAACAAAACTTTCAGTGAACATTAGACTAAATTGCCTGTGTGTATTATAAAGATTAAAACTTATTACAAAGGAAAGCTTTACACATGGCTATAGAATTGCTTAGCGTATCTAAGAATAACACTCAATAACTTAAGATTTCCCGTTTATAAAACAAAATTACTCAGAAAATTTTGTTAAATGGTACTACATTAACTACTCTATAGACGTGGTGTGGCGCAACATAAACTCCTTAATTACTAGAAGAACGCGTTCTAAAAAGAGTTGGTGTCATGCTTATAACTAAAGATCAAATTACGTCAGTAAATTTCAAATGAACAGCTAAAGTGACTTCCTTCTCATTTCGTCGAGGCACGCCATGCACGGATTCCACTTGGACCGTGGTAAGAGGCGTCAATTCGCTGCGCCAATACAAGTGGCTGTTCGCTTAGTCAGCCCAATTGACCTTCTTCCAATGTGCTCCTAGTAATCGATTATTAGCTCATCATTTGCGTTTTGTGTGAAGGGTTCTTGCGAACTTCTTTACTGAATTGTGGATACAGGAGACGTTGTGGGATATTTATTTTGCATCATCTGAAGCAAAAGTCGAAATTTATTAATCAGGGTCCCCCTAGCATCTTATATGTGCTAATGAAAGAATGATCCTTAAGGCTTAAAGGACGCCCAGAATTTGACGTGTTTGGGATTGCCAATAAATGGTATGACAACACCATAGTATATAAAGTCTATGCATGTGCTACTTAAAGTGTTAGCGCCCCTCTTCCCAAGGGCCAAAGCCAACGTCGGGTGGTATCTAGTGGATAGACCCCTAGGTCATCGGGATTCCCACATAACCAGCGCAGCCGGCTGCGCTGGTATGTATGAGCATTCACCATCTCCCTCCCGCGCATCTCTGGAGGGTAGCCGTTTCCCTTTGTTTGGACGAAAATAAAAAGCTACTTAGAGTTTTCGCAAAGTAAATCTCTCAGTCAAGAAACATAACGTTAATACGAACGATCTGGTCACATTTACGAGAAACTGTCTACAGATTTCAATTGTGATAGTGGCTACGTGCCGTAAGCATTTTAGCGCACGAAACACGAACGTTCTCAACGAACAAACGCAATTCGTGAATTGGATGGAAAGGCATTTATAACGATAATCCGAGCTGGGGCAAGTTATTAGTCTGGAAGAAATGGACAGGATTTAAAATATGTTTAAATTAAATCGATTTTGATAATAGTATAATATCGTAATGTAAATAATTATTCATCTTTGATTACCTGGATTGTCCACATTTTCTTACCGGTCCATGTATAATTTTTTTCTATCCATATCCTACTTTTATTATTTAGTATAAAATAAAATATTTTTACAGTTTATTAATACTCTAAGAATTATTTTATTTTATTTTACACCTGCTTCATTATTTAACAAACAATGATGATAATTACAATGTATTGTTAGCTGTTATATAAAGATATTATAATTAATACACTATTAATAACAATAATTTAGAAAAATACTTCACTCACAGATATATCCTACTCAATATTAATAATTTTACAATTAATAATTGTTACATTGGGAGTGTTAACACTTTGTTAGTGGCACAGTATTGGGCCATCGAGTTCTTAATAATGACGCTAATTAAGTCTTTGGAGCTGTCTGTCCGTTGACATATTAAAAATGCGGTTCTTGTCCGCATAATCCCCAAATAATCATCTGTGTACGTATTAGCAAATATGTATATTTGTCTACCGTATCATTTTAAAAGACAAACATGGCGCAGTACGCATTCCACGGATATTTGGTCGACAAGCTACAGATGTAAAGGTAGTAGCAGTAGGCAGGATAAAGGGTGTTTTATTCGTGCAAATTCCTGAATATTATATCTCACATTATATTAGGCAATAGGCTTAAACATATTGCATGTACAGAGTTAATCACATTTTATTTTAAAATAAATTGATTGTAATTAGTTAAACATGTAAGTTACAAATACCTAGGTTTTGAATAATTTTTGTATCATAAAAGTTACAATACCTTAGGTACCTACTACATATCACAATTGACAACGCAGAGACACAGCAAAAACCCGTAAATCAATTAGATATTACAGTATCCTATCAGTATACAATTTGGTATCTTTGTTATGTGTACCCAAAGAGAGATTATAACCGTGTGATAATTAATTCATACTATTCCTATACTAGTTAAGTACTCCATGACGTTTAAATATTATTCCTCTATCTCGCACAATTAAAGAAAATTCTATGTATTGTACATTGTTAATTCTGCATATCAATGACTTGTTACAGCAAACTAGTGACATCCATTGCTATGCAGATGACAGTACGGGGGATGCGTTTTACACGGGCCCAGCCAATATCTCTAGGTCGTAAGAACTGGAGAATAGTATAATAAAACTTATGTCTGAAGTCGAGAACTCTCTGGAGTGGGTCTCAGAATGGCGCTACAGTTTCAAGGAATATCGCTCACCGTTGGGAAAAATATCGGAATTCTAGGCATTGACATCTTGAATGATGTGCAGTACCGGTGTCACCTGGAAGTTAAAAAAGCTAGCCTCTAAAAAGCTCGCCGTTTTGAATAGGGCGAAGCGGTACTTCACTGCGAGTCACCTGCTAATGCTTTACAAAGCACAGGTCAGGCCCCAAATGGAGTACTGCTATCACCTTTCGGCAGGAGCGCCAAAGTACCAGCTCAGTCCACATGACGCTGTACAAAAACGCGCAGTCCGAATCGTGAAATTGTGGGTCAAATCACCGATAGACTCGAGTGCTTAAGTTCTAGGAGAAAAATAGGTTCCCATTTTCTATTCTATCAGTATTATAAGGGTGAGTACTCCTGAGGAACTGTTCGATCTAGTGCCTAAGTCACCCATTCATTACCGCATTATGCGTCGAAGAACGAAGTTCCATCCACACCAACTGGATTCGTGGCATTCCTCCACGGTCCGATTTTCACGTTTTTTTTGCCGTGCACATGCAAATTGTCTTCTGAGGTATTCCCGAAACGCTATGATATGGAGCTCTTCAAAAAAGGTGTAAAAAGAACTCTCCTCCAAGGCCGGCGTTTCATTGGTGATTCCTCTAATGTTGCCTATGTTCATGGGCGACGGTGACCACTTATCATCAGGTGACCCATCCGCCTTTTCCTCTGCCCTTCTGGCAAAAAAAGTACAATTAAAAAAATAGTTTGTTGCAGTGGCATACATTCCAGTTTTAATATGTTTACAACAATTAATACTTGCGTTATGTTGCGGGTAGCATGGACAACAGGCACAAATGTGACATCACAAAACACTCGAGAACTTACATGTCTGCTCTCTGCATTAATGACATGTCTAATCTGGCTGGAAATATAACCCGGAATTTCTCACTCATTGAGCAGAGTCACTAGTAACTTCGTTACAGGATCGTGTTATACGTTGAATATTACTAGTTTCACGTTTATTTGCATCTTATTAATTTGTAGCTGGTAATTACTACCTATTATCTCCAGAAGTTAGTAAAATGGCTAGTTTAAATAATCATAGCATGCTCAGAATGTTTGCCACGATAAGACTTATCAATCTTTTCACATCCTTCATTCAATTCTGGGAAATATTCAATCATTCTTTTGCAGTAATGAATAAAAGAGAATCACTAAAATATTGTCGATTCAATTTAATTATTAAATATATTACTGGCCAGCAAGTATATTCTCGAACGAAGATGTAGATTTTTAAATATAGTTTTTGGAATTTATATGCAATAATAAATGGTTAAAATTGCAAGACGTTTTGGCGTTTAAACTTTAAAATTGTTATAAAAAAGATGATCCAATGTTTCTTGAAATTGAAAGAAAAATATTAAGATCAACATATATCTGTCATTTTATATGAAAATTACAGTGGACAGCAAAAGAAGTTTTATCGTGGCAAGTCCTGTAGAAGTGTTAGTAAATACATTTAACTTTAAAATAGGAAATTGTCATATTTTTACAGCAGTATATGCTGACAATAAATTAAAACGGCTTAAACCTTGAGTTATTAAGACGTTCCACGTAGGCAAGTTCCTTAATCAAAATAGTGCGACTCTTTTTCCGCTTACCAACTGAACATAGTAAATTAACTAATGCGGTTAAACTGGAACTAATGGTATTTAGTATGTACGGTTCTTTGCACCGGGAAAATCAATTTCGTTCAGTTAACTGCGCTCCAACTTTACCATCCGCGGAGCAGCGGTTCCCGGTAAAGAGTGACATTAAATAAATTCTATCGCCTTTTTATAACAATTCTTATCCCACAATCTCGGTTAATGTCGGGACACGGTAATTAAAGCGAATATGATTTATTTTACAACTATAATAGTATAATCTAACATATAATTCAAACTTCATATGCTTTATTTAAAACTCAGAGCTACTATACCGTAATTGTAAAATCGGTCCAATGACGAACTTCGAGTGGGGTCGAAAGTTCGATGGGTGAACGCTAGTGACGAAATGTCTTATGCGCTCGTCGTGCTCTAGATACCATGTTACGCTGTTATGGGACGATTTCATTGCGCTTTAAGGGGAAAATGCTCAGAAGAAAATTTGTTACTAGCCGTCATTCATCTTTGCTTAACTCGGTCGATCACTTACAATTGACAGAAACCATCGGGCTGTGAGCGCTTTAATAGCACTAGTAATATAATTTTATACCCGTTAATTATAGAAGTCCATTAACATAGAGGATGCTGTGCAGAGAGTCTCATAGAACTATCTAAACGAATATTGACAGCAGTTAAACGTATTAATAAATCCTCATTAATAACAGAAGTTTAAGTCACATTACTACCGATTGATGATTTAAAGCTAATTAATATTTACCTAGCAGAAGTGATAGCCCAGCGGCTTTAACGTAAGTCTTCCGCGCAGGAGACATGAGTTCGAATCCTGCACGCACCTTTGATTTTTCAAATTATGTGCGTATTACTATTAATTATCACTTGCTTCGGTGAAGGAAAACAACGTGAGGAAACCTGCACACTTAAAAGTTCTCCATAATGTTCTCAAAGGTGTGTGAAGTCTACCAACCCGCACTAGGCCAGCGGGGCAGACTACGGCGTGAACCTTTCTCATTGCGAGAGGAGACCCGAGCCCAGCAGTGAGACGAGATGGGTTGTAATAATTATGAATATTTACCTGTCTTTTTTTTCAATTAAACTTTCTTATTATTATTATGTTACTAGTTAAAAAGTTATTATTTAGTATTAGATTTAATGAGACGTCCATCATAAAGTATAACAATTGACAATTAAATGAAAATTCTGGATGATATGCATAATATTTGTTCTGTCCTCTTAGGCTTAACCCATAACTATCCAAGAAGTGGAGGCATTAGTGCACCAGTCCTCATAGCGCAATCAACACTTCACTGTCGACGTGGGATGTGGGGTCCTTTTCTACGCCTTAAATGCGACTCGTCAACTCAGAGGTCACCGCATCCAACGTGACGCTTGTAAGCCTATCTCTAGTCACATTTAGGCGCCGCCCACGCAACTAACAGTTTGATATATTAACATCCATTTCAAAATGTAAAAATATTTCCACGTTGCCATTTATTTAGAATCAACATTGGTTTGGCACTGGTTCAACTATTATAATTGCTTCCGGTTCACGATTGAACAATACTCAAGAAGTACTTAAAACGGAAAAACATTTCTTAAACTAGCCTTCGAACTAATGGCGGTAAGTTTAACAAAGTAAGTAATATTTGTTTGGATTACATTACAGTTAGCGATTATCACACCAAAGTTTCCTTTTTTGTTCTTTTTTTTGTATTTGTTGATGATCCTGTAGCGCAGTAAACTTGCCTTTGCAGCTCAAGGTCAGGGGTTTGATTCAGTATAGTTATTTATCTTCGTGTTGTCATTATTAGTGGTGATAACAGAAGAAGACGTTAATTAGCGGAAATCTATTGTTATTAACTTTGTAAGGAATCACTTTGGAATAATCCGCGACCATCATAATTTTGAACGTCTTCTAAATATGCCTGGCATCTCCTTTCCTTCACAATAGTGAACATGTAATTATTATACTTACAATTATGAACCAACTAGCGGTCCGTTTCATTATCATTCGGGATCAACAATTAATTACTACATACATACCGGATAATGTACCTTTCAAATGGTACAAGATCTTTTCAAGTAGGTGCCATGGTTCCAGAGATTACATACTACATATGCACAAAGTAAAATTCGCACTCTTTCTTTATAATATTAGTAGTTGTAAACAGTACTGGTTAACTTTATAATGTCTGCCTAGTTATATGAATATGAAAACGACGAAGCTTTAAAATATAGTACATGGGTACATACGTACTAACCATGGACCGATGGGTAAGGATTTTGCTACCCTCTCTGATGTAATATGACATTCGGATGATGCGGCATTGTTTGTGACGTCATTCATGCATATTAATCCATTACGGTTCGGCCGGGAGCTACCGACGTGCTTTAGGTGGACGTCAATACGTAGAAATTTACGAGTGTATGGTGTTGTTATTAATAGGTACATAGGGTATAACGGGGTATCAGTGACAGCGGGTCGTGATAGTCTTCGCTATGCTTTACAATGCAGTGCTACAGAAAAAAGTAAGGCCGCAAAAATTATGTCACTGTTTCAAATACGGAACCTACACGCGCGTGTTATATGCGGCTCCACTTTGCTTTGCGTGCATTTGATTTTGACATCTATAACCAACCAAAAAGTTCTTTATTCTTAAGTGGAACCGATTATTACGTTAACGATTCTTAATCTAACCTTAACCTAAAATTGATTAATAAATAATATATATTATTAAACAATAGTAAATAAACATATATAAAAAAAATATTTAAAACAAAAAACAAACTACAGCACATTCAATTGTTAACAGAAATAGACGCGATTTTGTTCTCTTTTTAATTTGGTCGATCGCTTGCACTCCTTGCACTATTATTTAAATTAACCCCTGTATATCGTTGCTATTCTAACTGAATCGATGCTGGTCTAAAACGGGTTTAAATTTCTTTAATCGCCCATTAAATATAAAAATATTTTTTACAATTACCCAGTACGAAAAAAGTAAAGAATAATTGGTAGTGTGTTATAGCCCAAATTAGGGTTTACCGCTTGAGGCCGGCATCACCTATATGCCTTGGTTTCTGATTACCCTGCGTAGGGGACCCACTATATATTACCGTCATTTCCCTTGGACTGCTTGTCAACCGTTCGTGCGTGCTCATGAGCTTCTAATCTAGTGCGGCACGAATGTACCCACGAACTTTAACTAAGTTTAAATATATACTTGACTGCGCATCAAAGGGAAATGGCACTAGTGTTCATTAACTTCTGGAATTGTAATAATTGACGTAATTTAGAATGCTGGGGAGGCGGCAATTACAGAAAAATACACAGATCTGTCATTGTATTTGCGCACGCACTTCACGTGTTCTTGTGGAACATCGATGTACGAGTAAACCTGCTAAGTGCTTCATCTCATCGACTACAAACTATCGCTTACATAAGCGATTGACGCTTACGATTGACTGAAAAAGAATGGCAATTGGTATTAAGTTCGCCCATTCTGGAAGCATATCACTTTAGCAGTGTTTCATTGCGTTCATTTTAGTAATGTTATAAGGGAGATGTTTCACAAATGTATGAAGCCTGGGCGGCGCCATGCACTAGCTTCAGGAAGTAGATCACTTAATCTAAAGCATTCCTTATTATTCAAATTCTAGATTTCAGCTTGATTAGTGTTAATAATTCAATTTGTGAATAACCTATTGTAACACTGAAACATTATGGCGGACGACGGCTGGTCAATCGGATACATATGACAGTTATTGATATACAACGTCATGAATGTCAAACGCCAAAATAAAATACTGATTACGCAAGCAGATTATGCCTGCATAAAAACGATTAGCAGAGAAGGCAAACGGGTATCTTACTTAAAATATAACCTATCAAAAATACCAATTCATTAATAAAAGCGTACCTAAAGTAAAATCGAATTATTGTGTAACGTAAATATGGATTTTTAAACTTTTCAAATTCCACAGATCAGGTATTTGACCAGGATATTTGACAGTTCCAATTGTCACACTGTCATAGTGTTGTTATATGTAAAAACTTAGAAATAATTTATTTTAATTAATTTATCAGAGGAAAACAGCTTATTCAATATTATTTTCTACATTTTTCTGTGAATCACTTTATTTTTCTCTAAATTATGCTACACTTACTTAGCTACAAAGGCCCGCCCAAAATAATACATCTCATTTAGGTAATTTAAAACATAACAATCTCAGAATGTAACGTATATATTTTTATTATCAAATTATTATTTCTTGTTTTTGGCAAAAATAAACAAATAAACTGAACCTTAACCTACTAATTAAATTTAACCTACTTATAAAAATAAACCTAATAATAGAACATCACAAAATAATATAACTCATAAAGTACAAAATAAAACATAATATAAAATATTAAACCGCGTACGCATTGATTAATACTTGTGTACGCGACAGTTGTTTATCAGTATTTTATGTTTTTTTCATCGGCCATTCTGCACAGACACTTGCCGCCACAGAGATCAGAACTGGTCCTCGCTTGGTTGTGAGCACTCCAGTTTTTGCCAGTACAGATATGATAAGCTCTTTAAGCATTCATCTAGGTCGTCTAGTCGACGTACTCGACTGCAGTACTCATATAAAGTACTTATAGACGCACGTAGTATGAATAACACAATATATACCTAGAATATTATATTGTACTTACTGGAAACCCATATAGGGTAAGTTTTTAACAAGGTTTTACTTAATTAAGTAGGGAAAGAAGTTTCCTTAGTTTTACTAAAATGTAAAAATGTAATAAGTGTATGTTACACTTAGTGTAAGTTACTTATACCGTGCAGTACACACTTTGTTTTTAATTTAATTACAGCATAGTACAGATTTATTGCAGTGAACAAGGTTTGTCCTTGTACGACCTTTAGCTTGAGGCCTACTTCACCATGTTACCACCTCATTGTCCACAACTTTAAATATTATTCTTTTTTTCTTGGTATTTTAAATAAGTGCTATTCTTTTACTTTGCGTACAAAATTAGTTTATTGAAATTATAATATTTAGCTTTGCATAGCAAATCCTTTTTTTCTACCTGCTCGTATTGTTGTTTTCTCCTCTTCCCTTTAACGCTGTAACTCCGTTCCGATAGTGGATGCTAACACCAACTGCTTAGGACTTCTCCCCATGGTGTGCCACTATCGGCGGAGATGAGGTGCAAGCGTTGATTATAACTGTGTTTCTTATGAATTCCAAGGTACAAGATTCAGATTTCCAATTCGGGTTTGCAATTAACGGTTCCCAAGAATCGCATTTGATTTTTTTTACAAACGAAAATAAAGAAAGAAAAGAGGGATTTGGACGCAGCCAGGACCAGTGGCCATCAACTTCACCACCCTCGCATAAATTAGGGAAATAGCTGTTACGCTGCAAGTAAGACCCGGCAATCAAACTTATAATCCATATATATGGACTAGCTGTGCCCGCAACTTCAACCGCGTGGGATTTAACAAAAAAGTTATTTAGTAGAAATAAAAGTAGCCTAAGTTACTCCTCATTATATCAGCTACCTACCATTGAAAGCCCCGCCAAAAACGGTCCAGCCGTTTCAGAGATTAGTCGGAACAAACAGACAGACAGACAAAAATTGTAAAGAATATTAATTTGGGGTATATACCGTATATACATTCATGTGCATGTAGTAAAAAGCGGTTATTTTAATATTACAAACAGACACTCCAATTTTATTTATTAGTATACATAGATAAATTAATTACTCGCTATCGGTGATAAAGGGTACTGTGTTTTTTTAACCGCCCCTACGCTACACGCTAAACGCGACAGGAATACAGCAAAGAAACTAAATTATGTTATAAATACAAAGTCAATCTCAGCATGTATGCATAGCTAATCGGTTCGTGTCCGAAGGAAGGGGGTACAAAGGTCAGAGGTGTCATTAATCTTGTCAGATTTACGAGCCGAGCCGCGTCTAGTTTATCTTACGACCCATGCCCATCGGATTATAGTGGGTACAACCCACCTACATCCTTGCAAGGTAATTTAGGAGCTATCCCAATTTTTTCATAGGCGAATGAAAAAGGTGGTTTTTACTTCGATCGTAGAAGCAAAAATTTCAATTTCACCTTGCAAACTATGATGACATTTAGTTATTGTATACAAGTCTCTTTACATAAGATTTTTTTATTATTTCATTATAACATTACTATGTAACAATTTAAACAACATACCAGTATAATAAACCCATGAGAAAATAATAACAATAACCTTCGGAAAGTTTTCTCAAACTGGACATGCATAAGTTATAATTATTGAAATAAAACTCCCACAAAATTATTTACTACAATTAAACAACTTTAATTTTAAAATTTAATTCAGGCTTGTTTATGAACTGTAGATGAAGACCTATATTCTGTGTTTTTGCCAGCTTCAGTTGCATTTCTAAGATAAGGAGAAAGAAAGTTAGTTGCATTTATAATGGTTGATGGGCCACGTAATAGGAAGGTGTCTGCAACACGTGCACGGCTTCAACATAAAACTTATTAATTGGCTCTTCAACACTGCGAACGTAATGGGTTAAAACATTAATAAGATAAAATAGTATGTATACAGTATACTCGCATTTATTTTTGATAAATATCGGCCCGACTTCGCGATCGAAGCCATGTTGAACAATTACATACATATAAATGTTGTACAACCTATGTCTACTCGGAATAAAGTGCCTTTCAAATGCTAAAAGTATTTTAGAAACAGGTGCCGTGGTTCCGGCGATTACCCTCCGCATAAACAAAAGAAATTGCGCTGTCCCTCTTTGTATTTACAACATGAAACGGTATTATTACAGTATTGTTTACAACATGTCTTTGGGCGTCTTCTTTCTCAGATGAGTACGTCAACGCTTGTATGACGCTATGACGCTATGATGATAATAAAATTTGTATTGTTTATTACAATTATGATAGTAAATTCAAGTTGAATATCGTACCAGAATTTCAAAATGCACTCTATGTCAATGACTAACAAGCCATGTAGACTAACGAGAGATCACGCGATGGAAACTCTGACAATCGTTGATTGGATTTAATTGCTCAACTATAAATCATTATTTGTTCGCTGTTAATGATAACAAATGATAGGTTTTGTGATTAGATTGAATGGCGGTGTGTTTTACTAATTGGTTTGCATGTTATGTTAGTAAGTACTTGTTTTGGTGTGTAAGGGCCTGTTCTGCTTGCGTCCTCGTTAATTTCTTCTAGTCATGTGTTGAATACAGAACAACGAACTTTATGATACGTATTGATTGTGGATACGCATCAATTTATCATAACACTTTCCAAATACTTCTCAAAAGTACAATCTCCAAACATCTCGAGTTCCATAAGTTTTCGACCAATATGCAAGAGCTATATGACGGCAGAAATATATATAAACCACTTTCACTTCGCTACCGTATAATTCTTACTTTTACATATTGAATACGCACCTGAAATAATTGCTAATAATTTTTATCAGTTTTTTTAACTATTAAGTATTTCCTCACTTCCTCAACCGAAGGTCGTGGAAATGTAGGATGCACACGCACCATTATTGTTTTAATTATATACGTAAAATACATCATTATTACAACCCATAATTGTTCCACTGCTGGGATCAAGTCTCCACTTACAATGGAAGGGATAAGGCCATAGTCCGCCACGCTTGCCAAGTACGAGTTGGCAGGCTACAAAAGCTTTTAAAAACAAAAACAAAATCATGAAACAAGAAATAGGCATAATTTAGTCATGTCTTCATATTGTCTTCAAAAGGTTCAGCGTTCTTTTATGGGGCTTATAGTTCGGTTCAACAATAAGGTTCCTTAGTTGATACGTGAGTTGCCTATTGGAACTTTTAAGCGACGCATTAAAACACAATTTATAGGCAAAATAAAAATGAATATATTAATGAAAAGGACGCCAGGAAACAATAGTGTCAAAACCAGTTCCGCAAAGGTTTAAACTTTTGTTATTACCATGTATTGTTTAATAGATATGCTGAGGAGTTTTTTTCGCTGTTTCTTCTCCTCGATGTTAAAGCACTTTTTCGAAACGTTAGTAGAAGCAAAAAATGACGTGCATAAGTATAAGTGTATTTACAAAATACCTACATGATTAAATGATTTTGATTTTGACTTTGAATTTGAATTGTAAGGGATATTCAGATATACAGATTTCCTTATGATGTTTTCCTACACCATAAAAACTGTTAATTAATTTGTAATACGCACATAGTTGGGAAAAAATTTAAATGGGTTAAGATTTCGAACTCGACTCTTCCGTGTCAGAGACGGGTGTTAAAGCCATTACGCTACTATCGCTTTGCATTTTTATTTAGTACTAAATATAAATAGAAATAAATGATCACTTTCTTATAAGAAGGAATACACCGTAAAGAAATCTTTCTACCTGAGAAATCTCTATACGTTTCTCAAAAGCGTGTGAAGGCTGTGAATTAATTCTCTGCTAGCGTACCGTTCTCAATGTGAGGTGCTCTAAACCCAGTAGTGCAAACATAGATTGTAACGATGAATTTCGATCGACCGGTTTCACAGTATTTAACATTTACTTTTATAAACTTTGACCTACTTTATTGTGGTCCTTCTGGTACCTCTAAGCTACCAGAAGGACCACAATAAGTATATTAATTTCGGGTTCAGTTCCATTACACGCGTCAGAAGAGTCTTCAAACGATTTTCGACTTGCATAATCTACTTTTTTAACTTATTCTGGGTTTCACAGATATTATACAAGTATACATTATGATATGACAGAGAAATTAACATTTGATAACAAATTAAATTCCCAAAATCCAAATACTAATGTAATATTTGAAAACACTGGAAGAGTAAGCACTGAAGACATTTCATGCAGGCGATTTTGTAACTGTTTATAGACAATCTTGTTAAAGTAAGTAATATGAGTGTAATAAAATTAAATTGCGATAATTATGACCCATAATTATTAATTCATAATCTATAATTATTAATTGTAATGGTTTATGGCAGATATAATATATGAAAGAACGTTACGGATGATAAGGCAGAATATCGTAATGTTTCACATTAGTCAAATCTTAGTTCCGTTCCAAGTTATACGTTTTAAGCTGTATAAATTACAAGCATCTAATTGAATAAAAAAGCGTAGGTGAAAACGCTTTACAAGTCTTAACAATTTTTCAACAAAATTTCACCCATTTACATTTTTCTTGTAACTTTCGAAGTGGTTCGTAAAAACAGAGTAAAGAAGCTCGATCGGTTCAGTTGTTGAACAAAGTTATTGAAAAACTGCTTAAATAAAATTTAAAAATGTGCGTAATCTAATTCTTAGGAAATAGTACAGTTATATAAAATAAATTATTTAAAAATATAGGTTAAAGTCCAACCATGAGCCTAATTTATATACAAGACATATTTTATAGCCATAGTAGTGCAATAAGTTAAAAATCTAAAAATTTTATATAAATATGTTACAATAATATAAAGGCGACAATAGTATAAAAAAGTAAAAGTCACTTGTTAAGTAGGTCTTGGCCTATAGCTAGGCCTGTCGTTTCTACAATAATAACAAAATAATTAAAGAAATCACAGAATAACTGGATAAAAGGTACAGGAACTTATAAAAGAAGTTTAAGAAGGCAATATTTTAAAAGTTACAAAGCATGCGATTACTAGTGGCCCGCCCAGACTTCGTACGGCTGTACTTTATCAATAGTTTCCGCAGCGTATGCGATGAAAGAAATTTTAGGCAAATTTTTTTACACCTTGGTTCACGTTACTGAAGTTTTAGCAAAGATCCCTTATTTTTTCTAAAAATAAATATAGCCTATGTTACTCAGGGATAATGTAGCATTCTAATGGTGAAAGAATTTTTAAAATCGGTTTAGTAGTTTCTGAGTTTATTCGTTACAAATATACAAAAATACAAAGCTTTCTTCTTTTATAATATTAGTATAGATAAAAACATGTAACTTCCTAAATACTATACCTTCGAAGTAATATAATGAACCTTTCAATCGGTAAAAGAATATTTTCAAGTGAACGCCGTAGTTCCGGAAATTACCTTTCGCATACCTATACACAAACTTACAAAATTCACACTCGCTGTTTAAAATATTAGTATAGATTTTTAACAACAAATAAAACCGCAGCAATTACTTATAATTAATACTCTGTGGATACTGAATGGTTATACCTATTATCTATGGTGGACAACTGTTACTTCTACGCCATATTGTTGTTATAAAGATACGGAGAGACCAGTAAGCATTTATTTAAATAAAGTTATAGTTGAAGTGCCACGTTTATCAAGCATTTTTTTTTTCAGTGACATGCAAAGAGGGGCTTACGGGTGAGGACCGAGGAGCAGCAGAGTGGGGAGGATAGTAGAACATGGAGTGGAGTGGTGAGAGTGCTGAGACTTTATAGAAAAAAAAGTTGAATATAACTTGTTGAGTTATAGTATTGAAGAGTTTTTTCTCAGTATTTTTTATTATGTAAAAGTTTAATGCACTCACATAAAAAGTAAAGGGAATGGTTTAATTAGGTTTACTTCATTTATCTTTCCGTACATCTGCAATAGGAAATATAAACACCATAATAAATATACTACATAATAGTAAAATTGATTGAAAGATAAATAACAGTAAATATATCGCAGCAGGCAGCAATCTTCCACTATCCACCCCGAAAAACCCGTAAATTACTTCACTTCACTTAATATTTGCCGTGACCGCCACTTCAACGAAAATCCAGCAAAACGCCATCTACCACGTTGGCTAGACTCTTTTTTATTAATATAAATAAGTACGTACTAAAATCGTGTGTTTAAGTGCCTTTTGGTTTGTAATCGCAATTGCACTGTCCCGGACAATAACCCTTTATATTAACTTTTTACAATAAATTTTCGATCCAAATCAATATTACTGCTACTACTAAAATATATTAGCTTGTAGTTAAATTTTTAATATAATCGTAACACCGCAAACCTAATAGGGTAATTTCTATAGTCTATATGCATGAAACAAATGCGAATAAAATGTTACAAGAAAATAAAAATCATGCTACTGCGTGGTAACAATTTATTTTGTATTTCTGCCGAGTAGATCTTCGAAGCGTTTATGTTTCGTATTTCTTTCATTCTCTTTTATGGAGGAGGAAAATGTTGACAAAATATTGCTACACGGCATACGCCTACCTACACCTAGTGGGAACCATTATTTAGTACCTATTACCAGTCAGAATGATAATGTATCTTTGTATGATGCCGGAATTGAAATACTGTTATTTTTAACTAGTGGCCCGCCCTAACTTCGCTCGGATTGGATCATCAATTATATACATACATATGATAAATATATATGTCCATCCGGAATAATGTATCTTTCAATATTTCAAATAGATGTGTTTCCGAAGTTTAATTTCTGCATACATACAAAATTCACAAAATTTTCTCTAAATAGATTACTCCTACCTTTACTAATATTATAAAGAGGAAAGCTTTTTATTTTTGTATGTATGTAACGAATAAACGCAGAAAGTACGGAACCGATTTTAAAAATTCTTTCACCATTAGAATGCTACATTATCCCTGAGTAACATAAGCTATATTTATTACTAGAAAAAATAAGGGATCCTTGTAAAAATTTCAGTAACGTGAACCAAGCTGTAAAAAAAATTTCTTTCATCGCATACGCTGCGGAAACTATTGATAAAGTACACCCGAGCGAAGCCGGGACGGGTCGCTAGTGTGTAATAATTTTAATCGGTGCACAATGTTATTACTTTTGTTATTTTGATTAAATTTGCCAAGTTGCTGCAGTCCTTAAAACTAATACAATTTTGTTTCATAACTCACTTTGTACTAAGTAACATTAACATGACATTTGCACTTAGATCTTTTTCTCTTACATCTCAAATTTTACTACCCCGTGACAGTAAATTGATTCTAATAAAGCTTACTTCTGCAAAGCTTATCTAAAATCCCTAATTTTACTGCGAAAATTCTTTCACTAAATATGGTTTCCACAAGTGTATAATTTACATGTTGACGACAGTTTGAAATCTTTACAAATGCACATTATTCCTACGTTTCATTTTATGAATTTGTTTTTCAACAAATCCAACAAAAAGGTATTTTATCGGTTTGTTTCCCAAGATAATACCGATCGTATTTTGCTGTCCTCGACATAAGAGTTGGAAACTTTTCCGCATCTGCATATTCTCCAACTTGACAGACTTTCACGATTTATAGAATGGATTATACTTTCATGATTAGTTCTAAAGAGAGAAGTAAAAACTGCTCATTAAAGAGTTCAACGGATTCCGAGGGCAGTCACCGACAAACTGCTCTTAAAATGGCAAGAATAATGTGTCGACTGATCGGATAACGTTAATATTCAGAATCCTCAACGATATTTTTCTTTACTTGCGTTAAGATAAGATCAAATACGTATATGGAAAAGGCGAAATGCAAGTCCAAATGAAACCATCCCCGGAGGTGTCCGGGTTTCGAAACACGATAATTTTCACCTATTTCAAAATTTACATTTAAGATAGCTCTTACTTCCATTGCACTTCCATTAAAATATATGCTTCACTGCGATATTCGACAAAACTTTCAAGTGAGTTCCGCTGCAGTGCCATTATAGTAAATGTCCTTCAGTACCCTTTCCATCCCGGCAACAGTTATAGTTCTCTGATTTGACCTTTGCACTTTAGTAACCCTCTGGATAGTATAGAATTATTTCAGTATGCAGTAGCTAACTCGTGTACTGAAATATCTTGGGATAGGCATGATTTTTTTTTATGTTAACAGCCGACAAACGAGCAGACGAGCCACCTGATGGTAAGTGGTCACCGTCGCCCATGGACATGAGCAAGACCAGTCAGAGATTTTGCCTATGTTTGTGATATCGTCCTTAATTTTATTTCATTCAGCACTAAACGTTTATATTTCCCATCATTAAAATTTGTGTCACTGTTGTTTTGACAATTGCGTTGTGGCTGAGTTGTGGTCGGTATTATACATATTCACGATTTTTGAATGCAAGATGTAGTCAGCGTAAATAAATTTTGCTTTTCATACAAATTAAGTGTGTGAAGGTTCCTTCTATTTTAGAGTTAAAGCCCTGCTCTATCATGCAATCTCTGGTCGTGGTGCACCCTGGTGAATATTGGACGAGGTATCAATAAGGTCTTTTAGGCATCGGTGGACTCTGCTTGCTCCATTCTCTCTCTGTTTCTCTCTCTCACTTCATTAGTTTAATATGAACTGAACTCGGACATGGTGGTCGGACTTTTTACAATGAATATTTTTAATGTTGTTCAATGCTGTAACCAAAGTTTACCGTTTCATTATTGGCGAGTGATATCAATGCTTATTGCTCATCTACACACGTAAGAGCGGCCACTTACTATTAAAACAATATCCTATTTACCCGAGATATCGTTATCACGTGATATATCCAAATCAGGTCTGCAGGGCGAGTCAATAATAAGTAAATTTTGCAAATAAATTCTAAACACCCAATAATATTAATACATCTCAAACAATAATCTTTCGTTTAATAGAGAGTGCTAGACTTTCATGAAGGACTCTTTTCAGGTCATGATTATACGTAAAGACCTAAGAAGATAGTATATTGCTTAAAATGCTCGAAAAAATCATTGATTAAACGGTCATTTTATCACTTCAACACCTAATAGGTAGTAAAATGTAGCATCAATCTCGTTTCAGACGAAACCGAGCGGTGAACCCGAGGGACTCGTATGACTTGATGTGACGAATGGTTCGAATCAGGCCTAATTTACCAGCGGCTCGTGCAACTGTGGGTTTGTTTGCGCTCATCAATTTGGATGGCTGTCTGCTCGTTACGGAAAAGTCAACAATATATTATTCCGGGTTTTATCATAAAAAGCTTTATTACAATTTAGATAGCACAGCGATGTAACCCGATTTATTTTTGTGTAAAATAAGCGAAGGAACAAATTCATTCGTTATTAACTGAGTTTTATGTCAAATCCATAGACATGACTAATTGATTTTTATTAAGCATTTTGTTCTCCTAATAAGTTTTTATGTAGTAGGTAATTTATGGGAGTACCAGAGCAATAAAAAAAGCCTTTAAAATTATAAAGTCACACTATTGTTCGATAACATTAATAATATTTTGTTTTGATAATTGATGAGTAATGGTTTTTAGAGGATGAACAAAATTGTTTTATAGGGAAACGAACTTACTATATCAATGTTGCTCGTAAGTAGAAATAAAAACAATTTAATGCTTCTTTTTCTCAAAGCGAAGCTATAGGGAATTACTAATGTGGAACATAAACATTTCCGTTGTGAAATGTAAAAATGTCAGCCTTGAATTAAGATTTTAATGACTACTTAAAAGGTTTATCACTGAAATTACATAAATTTTATTTACGAGCCCTAAAAGTATAGCAGCAAAATTTGCATTGATTTCCATTTTACGAAAGCATGTTTACGATTGGTTAACATAATATCTGTACAAAATTCTGCCCCTGTTTCCAAGTGTTTACAATGCATAAATTTGATTTGTATTGTCTTTATGTGGCGTGAGGGTAGTGATGTGAGTTCATCGGTACGATAATTTTCCATTGGTCGCCTTATAAAATTTGTAAAATATACCGTATTTGTTGCAAACGTGTAATGTCGCTTGCATATTTTAGATAAATTCATGTTTTAAATTGTGTCATCGTTTGTTTCGAACTAATTTCCGACTGACCGTTATTCTTCCGCGATTTAGACATTTTTTTACAGTTAAGTAACTTATATTTGGGCATGTTGGGCATTTGTAACAAAAATAATTAAAAATCTGTTCAGCTAAACAAAGAAAAATATAGACAGACAGCAAACTATTAATTTTGATCGTATTTGTCAAACTAAGGGTTCCAGTTTCGATTCTCGGCCGGAGTAGACTGGTTCTTTACTAGCAGTAGGTAAACCTCGAGTCTTGAGTGTTTATGATGTTTATATCCATGGCTCCCACAACGTATAACAATAATTTCACCACCGACAACCTCGAATTCATAATTTCAGTCGAAGTAAGAAAAATTATCGTTCTGTTCAGCTTACATTACTGTGACCTAGTTGTTATTTAACAAGAATTTTTCGATAATTTGCCAAGGGAAATCAAGTAATAAAAATTTAAATTCGCTGATATATTCATACAAGCATAAATTACTAGTACACATATACGCATATTAACAAAATTATATTGCTTCTATTGCCATTACTAAGGTATTAAAATAATTAAATATTCACACACGCATACTAAAATGAAGCAGACAAGAGACAGACACTCAGACACTCTTCATCCAACAACTACATCGAGAAGAGGTTATTAGCAATTTCATATCATTTTGTGTAGGATCCAACATAAATTGTATTCCTCATAATTTGTGTAACATTCATAAATTGTATAACTGTTAGGTTTAGATATATTGTACTCGTTGAAAGTATAGTTTATGTCACAATTGTAGTAATAAAATAAACAGATAAATTTATTTTATTACTTCTAATTCATATTGTATTTATTTTTCAACTAAAAATTAACCTACAATTATAAGATACTAAACGTACTCCAAATTTAAAATAACCAATCTGTGAGGTCGACCCATGAGAAGCCTGAGAACCTCGACGGAACGTTTTTATGGTATCAGGGATGAATGACAATCTTGGTTGAGCATTGAACGGAGAAATAAATTTTATAAATACAATAATTAAAAAAGTGTAATAAATAGTGGAATAGTTGAATGGTGATATTGTGTATGATTTCTAATGACCATAACCCTTTATAACTAAAGCAGCTATGACCGCGTCAATTTTCTACACTGAGTATAATTGATTGACAGCACTTGAACAATAACAGTACTGTTCTCATAAACTGTACTCGCATGTACAAAAAAAATTGTGCTTTTAATACTAAAGTTTAATGCTCATCATTAACTAACATAGTTATCATGATTACTGAAATCCGTATTCGTTATTTTCCGTTTAGAAGCTATTATTTTCGATTTATTTTATTTTCGAGGAAAAGGAAATGATTTTGTCAATATAGTTCATCAGGTAGGCAATAGGGAAAATTGTTGGGAAATTTGTGCAAATTTATTTGAGCCGCCCCTCGTCGGGGTATAGTGACAGTTAAAGCCTCCAAGATCTACTAAACCGAAAACTCCCATTGGAGTGGAGGAGCTCAAATCGTTTTACTTTACAAGCCAATTCGTCATTGGAATTGAAGCCATAAAGTGGGTACTTTTTTATTTCCACGTAATAGAATTTTTTTTTGGTTGTAGAAGATTAACCAATTTATTAATTAAATGTTAAAATGTCTGACAATTTTATCAAAATTCCCTGCAATTATGTGTTACAAAGTCTGTCAGTGATCGTGTAACGACTGAAGAACTTAACGATTAAAGTCAAACTCAACGTGTTTGTTTTTTCGAAGCAATTACTCTGAGCTTTTAGATGTGGTGCTATAAAAAGTTATTACCAATTTATTTCTTACCAAACTGAAATTTTTGTAAATAGTTACAATTAGACTGAGCGATCAAAATATTTCCTGCGTTTTTCATTGTCTAACATGGCTTTTGCGTGCATTTGGTTTCGGGATCCTGTTGATAAATTCATGATTCGTCACCTCTAAAAACATCATCACGCCGAGAACTTGTTTCAGTTATGTTTTAACATCGTTGCATATAAGTCTGATTTTATACATAAATGCTAGTTAGAATCCTGTAAACTCTTCACGATACAACTGCAATATTTGCTGTTACTCTTAATTTTAGTAACAGCCGACGAAGGTCGACCACTATTTGTATTTACAAAATATTTAATGGCAGTTAAATCGTTATACAGGCACGCGATAACTGAGAGGGTTTATATTTGAAGGCCATAAAATGTTTAATATGATTTTAGGCGATATTTAACATTAAAATATCATCGCTCGAAAATATTTCCGATGTACAAGTAGATGTACAATATTTTTAAATGTTATTCCAAAAATGTGAAGATATATTTTATATTGAGATATTTGTATGTTTACGTACTTCCATATTCTTGGTTTTCAAAATAAATTATAACTATCTACTACACATAACATTTTTTTCCAGATTTTTTACGTGGCCTGCCTTTTTTACTTAGCACTAAGTAACTTACTGTTTTCATCTAAAACCATTTAAAGATAAAATTAACTTATTATAAACATAGAGCATGCAACAAAGTATTGCATTTACATTCACGAAACAAATGAAAAAAAAAATACTGTAACTACGTTGTGCTTTCTGTGATTATCATCGAGAGAAAAGCCGGTTTACATAAGAATGGTTTCATTTACATTTAAATATTTAACGATGTTGTTGACTAGGTACTGCAACCTTATCTTTTTTATATTTATTGTACACACGAATTATTTAACAGTACAGTCGTGCTATCTTCCAAAAATCAGCGTGAATAGAATTTTTAAATGTGCGAAACATAATATTTCAGTATTATTAATATTATCTTATTAATCATACATACATACATATAGATACTTATATTAATCCTTTAATAATATTTAATAAAATTCTTTGTCGCAAGGAGTTAATTCCGAAAAATGCCGCAGTGATTTATTGCGGTATTAACAAATACGAGTACGTAGAGTGATTAATGAAAAAGGTGCATAAAGAAATATGAAAATTTATAAAACGCGTTACAAAAATTTGTGACATTGATTTCGGATGCGATTACTATAATGTGTTTGAATACAAGGATCATGTTTCCTGAAGTTAATACCTCTAATAACTTGATAATACCTCAGAGTTCAAATTTCAAATATTTAGGTACTGACTCCGTAATTTCTTTTTGTAAGGAATTTCAAATTTTCTGATTAATTTTAAACTCTATTTTTAACTACCCAGCAACGTGCAATAAATCACAGTTTAATATAAAATCATTTTAGTCAACAGATTGATGTGCTGAGTTTGTAACTCAATGTTGACCCCGCAAAGAAAATATTCATCATTTTTTACATTGAGATTTTATGGAAATTAATATTGCACTCAAGCATTTTAACCAATACCGCAAGCAAGCACCTTATTTAATAATAAACACTACAAATGATTTTGACATTGAGTCATGAATGCAAAAATATAAACATTTACCAATGCATTTGTAGTTTTGTAATGTTTGCAATTCATGCAAGGCAAATATTATGAAAACTTCCGTAAATTCAAGTCGGTTATGAATTATTGTAAACAAGATCTATTGCTTAATTGTATTTACTACGCCGTGTTAAAACCTCTTCATACTAAACCATAACTTTCATAATCAAATGCATTCAAGTATAATAGAGGCTAAATTAGCTTTGCGTTTCAAAAATACTATTTAAAATCTGACCTTTTATATTTGCTGAATGGAAATGTTCTCAACATATTCGAAGCTATTTTCCTTTTATTTGCACAGACAGAATTTAGTCCGAGCGCGTTTGGTCAGATTGCAAAGTGTACACGGTGCTTAGTCAAGTGTAGTTACACCATTATGCGGTGTGCAGGGGCTGTAACGAGTACTGTATAAATAGCTACTTACTTATACAGGTACCTTAACATACGCGAGTACTTATGTTAAATTCTTTTGCAGCTTAAATTTTACTGGAGAACTAATGTCCTATCAATAAAACTTAAATAGTATATGGTAAAATATATTTTTTAACAATAGTGGCACAAGTATATATATATATATATATATATATATATATATTGAAAATATTTAATTTAGTGGCCTTTCATACGGATATAACAATAGGCGATCTTAAAGCCTCACATGATTCTTCACCAGCCAACGACCATTTGGTTATTGAAATACTCTAACATGGTCAGAATATTAAATAGTAAGATATAAACATTCATGGTATGACAATGAACATTCATGATATGATGTCATTAGATATATCATAAATTATAATATTACAAAATATTTATACATCATAAGTGTCATTTATACCGACGTGCTGTCCCATATTAAACTTGGTGAAGAGAAGAAAACTAAGCAAATTCAGCAGATGACTTTCGCAAGTAGTGCTTTTTAACAAGTGTTTTCAAGAAGTGCTTGGTATCTTCCTTATTTACTCGAGCAGGAAGTTCCATTAAATTGTATCGTGAAAAGTAAAAGAATTATGTAAAATACCGCTTTAATGTTGTGAAACTCTTACTCTAAGATTATCGTACAATTGAAGCATTTTCTTATAAGCTAAAAAGTTATATTGAATATTATCTTTTAGATAAGGCGAAGTGTTGGGATCATTTAATATAGAATGCAGCTATAATACACTTCTAAAGTTACGCGTCCGTCGAATAGTGAAACGTTTATTTGTCGGCAAATTTGAGAAATTTGATCGTAAAATACATTTTAAGGCTAAAGATTAAAGGAATATAATTGTTGTGGAGGTGCTATAACTTGTAGTTTTTCTTTTCATTCTAGGAACACACATCTCCAGAATAAATTATGGGTAAGACGAAAAAATAAGAATTATTGGCTTTGAAGGGGATTTTGAAGGAATTTTTACTACAAACATCAACAATTTGCACATTCCACTTAAAGATGAAGATTTTTACTGATTGGCAAAGTGTTATTTTTACATTAGTGTCAGCAAATAAGTTATATAACTCTAGCTGTCAATTTACAGATGCCAACGAGAATTCATTGGAATAAAGAATTTATTGAAAACTCATAGCGCAATAATAAAGTATTAAAAGAAAATATATTATTATTATTATTTACATTTGGTACATCATCTACTTTGAATAAAATAATTGGAATACACGTGGTACGGATAAAACAGAATACAGAAAACATTATGATTACTTTGTTTATACGATAGCACTTACCTGGAATTCAGTTGGTGTTAAGGGACGACTGCAAACTGCAACAACTACAGACGAAGATTTTCCAATGTGCAGTTAAGTTTAAGGCAGGTCACAAAGGTATCGCTACTTGTGAAGATCGGGATTTAAAATAATTCTTAGTATAATTACCGAAATTTTAGAGCTCAAATAATACATAGGTATGCAATTCTTATGTATTCAAAGAATAACGATAAACGTTAAGTAACAGGAAAAACATATATACAAAAATACACGGAGACAATGCCTTAATTATTATAGTATTTAATTATCGAAGATTTAAATTAGTCAGATCGAAATTTATGTACCTATATCGGTAATGCATCAATAGATCTTAGTGATATATACACAGCTTTGAAATAAAGTCCAACATTGTGTCAAAAATTATAATAGTTAAAACTAAGTAGCCAAGTGTCCTCTCAGCACAGTTGCCGGAAACAACAATCGTACAAGTAATTATGTAGCGCTTAGTTGGAATATAACAACCATGTGATTTTTAGTTACCTGCATAAACACGACAAGTGCTCCTACATTTTCAGGACCGCCCCGCTCAACAGTCACCAGGGGCCATTGAACCCCTCGAGTAAAATGCGAGGGTAAAGAATTCCTCGAGTCTCTAATCTCCTTCGTAGGGGCCGCGTCCCACTGTAGGACGCAAGTCGCGTAGGATGCCTCGAACAAAACATTTTCAAAACACAAATTTTGATAAGATTTTTGAATATGAAAATATTTTTACTATCGAGTTTTTTCTTCAATAAGAAGTAGTCCCGCTTATGGGACTACATTATCTGATCGAAGAATGCTAGTCACCTGTAATTAAGTATGAATTTTCTGATCATTATAAAATAGATGTATCGGTAATTCTAAGAACCGAAATGAATCTTGGCCTCAACATGCTCATAGAAATACAAGTTTGCTTGAAATTACTTTCTTCACGGTTGGTTTAGTGGTTGTCCTAAACCAGGCAGCCAGAACCTTTCTGTTGGCAGCCGTTGCGGTCTGTATCTTGTTTAATTCCGCTGGTATTTCGCTAATAAGTGCTACCACTCTCCTTATAGAATCAACCGTGAAATGATCTCCGTGAAATGATTATCTCATGAGTGTGAAATAACCTCTCTCGGTTGATATGTTACAGTAGAGGATGCAGTGAACGTGTAGATGATGTCTTTGGCATAACGGATATCCATGGGCATGGGTGACCATACTTTCGGATGACCCATCGGCTTGTTTGCCGCCTATAGAAGTAACAAAAGCACATGCATCGAGTTTGACAATAAAATTAGTTACGTTGGCGTGTAAGTTGTCTGTGACCCGTGATTGTTTTGAGAGACAGAAGAATATTCATTGAACAATAAAATATTTAACAGCATACATGTTTAACACTATCGACGGTTCACATAATTCCTTATCCTGAATGGGTGCTGAAAATGTAAAGAGTTCAATGGCAGCTAAAATAATATGAAAACAAAGTAATTTTTGAAATAACTAAACTTAAATTGATTATAACCGAAAGTATACCACTTCTTTGTAAACATACATTATTAATTAATATATTAAAACTAATTTTAGTTCAAAATTGTTTTTATATTCTATCTATCATCTTTAGTTTTATTAAAATTAGCCACTACGGAGTTTAAAAATAGAAAAAGGGATCTACACACACATGTAGACAAGACGGTTTAATTAAAAAATTTGGCTAGTACAGTAGCTATCTATATTGTTTTTGAATGATGCTCTGTTACTTATGAATATTTTGCGAATTTTTTTCAACCTGAGTTATGTTTAATGTGCAATTTTGAATTACCCGTAACAATTTAAATGATAAATAAAATTACTAAATCTTGCCAATGACGTCGCAAGAGTAAGTAAATATAATGAAATTATAAAAAACTCGTATTTGCCTAGTGGCTGAAATTCGACCCCAATAATTAAAAAATATTCTGTTTCATTTTTTTTATATTGGTAACACTAAAGACATGAGGTACCAAATAAAACAAAAAAATTGATTGACAAACAGAGGAGAATAAAGCTACTGCACTGTCTTGTCTTTGTCTATTTATATATAATATATGATTAAAGGAAAACTTTTTTTCAAAAAAAAAATATTGATAACACAGCTACCAAACAAAAGAAAAATAAAGAGAACCTGATGACAAACACAGAAGAAAAGGGGGCAATAAGTTTTTCTTCGCATAATAATATATGGAATCCGTTTTACCATTTGATTATAGGAATCGAGAAGCATCTTATAATTACATATCTTTTTCCTTACATGCTATACAATAATTCAACTTAAAAGGTTCTAATCGGTCAATATGTTAATCTCTGTTCCTGAGTGGTAGAACGTTACATCTACAACAAGTTCCGGTGTCCGGCAGCGGACACCGATAGACGGTGTGAGGCGGCAGGTAGATATCGTTACGATAGCTATAAGTGTTTAAACTACCGTCTAAAGATTTTGTATTTAGATTTTAATTTCTAAGAATGTAATTTAACTTACCGATTTAGAAAGTTACAGAGCAGATTTCAAAGTATTATATGTAATTGCATAAGTGTATCGGTGTCACCTAAATGAATACATTATATCGCTCATTATCTTTTCAGAGAAATAAAAAAGCTGAACGATAAAACATGCGATACGAGAGCTGGTAATTATACTGAGAGAAAATGTTGCCAGCATCTAAGGTACTGTACCATTGGAACCTAGTTATACACACTTATTTCAACTTAGTTTTATTATTACATTTGTAAATTAAATAAAAAAAATATATAAATTTAAATTTGTATTTGAAAAAAATTTAATGTCTCATTGTTACGCTTTGTGAGTAAATAATGTTATTATCTTTCTGAACGCAAACGTCACCGGATTATTATATAGCTGTATTATTATAAAATGTCAACTTAACATGAAATTGTTTAAAGCTATCGTGATATGATGTCATTAATAAAACTTATTTCAATGTTTAAATTATTTATTCGTTCAATTCAAGTCAAGGAAATCATAAAACCTAGTTTCCATAAAATTATTATTAGTACAAACTCCTACTTAAGTACAAAACTCTATATCTATTACTTAAATTATTAAAACAATTGTAATTGATCGAACTATTTACTTTTCATATTAAATGTTCAGTGTACACTATGAGTTAATACTACTTGTGTATGTGCCTTGTTTTGAGGCACCTCGTTATTTACCGGAGGTGCACGACAACATTGTAAAGCTAGAGGAAAATTACAGAAAATGCTATAGGCATTTTCCACAGACCGTATCCGGTGCCAATCGAGTTGAGCAAATTGGTTTAAGTGGATAATAATTAACGAATTCTCTGCTACTTATTATTTTAAATTACATTGATAAAAGCTATGCTAAGCATATAACCGTTATAAATGTAATACAATACAATGTATAATTTTTGAACGTAACTGAATTTAGGAATTATCTGTCGAATATATATCGCACACACTAGACATAACAAATAACTATGACATTGATATTGACAAGATCGCTGATAATATGATAAAAAATAAAACGTTCCATTGTCTAGATTGTGACAATTTTCAAATTACCGTCATGACAATAATTTGCTTACATAAGACCGTGACGTCTGCAGCCAATGGATAACCGACCTTTACCTCCACAGGCTTGTTAATCCAATTGAATGGAAAACAGCTTTTACGTAACACTGTTGGCTTTTCTCTGTTCTGAACATAAAAAAAACATAGATATGTTTTAAGTATACGATTTTCGTAATTGTTTATTACCCGTTCTTCTCCATTAAGAAATAAATTATGCATAATATTATATTTGATAAATAGTATTCATGAAATATAACATACCTTATTTTTTATTATTTATTTTTTTACTATCATCAATACCATTGAATATCAGATACTTTCGGTTTAAGTACGGGCAGTCACCGATATGCCCAAACTAAAAAATATTTAAATTTATACATGCCTACAAATGTAGCTTAATAGCTTTATAACTGGAAAATATAACATGCATATTTCATATACCTATTTTAGATTCTGCAAGTACCTTCTGTTTAGAAAGCGTTGCTTCGTTCGCTCGACATTGTCAGAGACACAACTATGTTGGATGAGAAGGTAATATAATTATTCTAGTTTCCAACGACAGTTCGATACGTCTACGGATTCTAGTGCTCAACCGGGAGACAATAATTATGTCGAGAGAAGATTTATCCACAGTATAAGACGGCAATCAATATATCAATATGATATAATTTGATATACGATTAAAAAAAACTTTTAATGTACCTACCATGTTTATATAACGGACTAAAAAGTACAAAAATTGTCTTCTTCTTTTTTGACGTTTTCATGCGTTGCCATCCACTTCTGAGCTATGGTCCAAATTTCAAGTATCTAGATCATTGGAAAGTTAGTTTAAGATCAATTACAAAATTCCACCCGTCCAGATATACAGGAATGCGAGTTGATAAAAAAAAATGGTAAAAACGTTATATTTTACACTGTTCACTCGAAAACCTCGCGTCCTCGATGAATTTTCACAACCCAAATTTGTTTTCCCTTACGCGTACATGTATGTGAGTAATTCAACAAACGAAGAGTATATCAACCGTAACAAACATACATAATATGAATTTGTTTGTTTTTGGTCTATAAAATCCCTCGTCATTAATCAACTACGTAGATCGACGGTGTCTTAATCTGCGTCGATTAATAATCCATTTTGTTTGAGACAGCCAATTGAAAACAAGACAACACATAAAATACCAGATTTCGACAAAAATATGGGGATCAGATGTTATTTCGTTGTGTCATTGCTGTATTTTAATGGCAAGTTTACTTTATATTGTTTTCGGGGAAAATATATGAAACATAATTCTATGGATGGGCCGGTCAACCGGTTTATGAAGGACCTATTAAAATACCCTCCGCAGTCATCCTACGCATATGGACAGCACATATAATAATAATGAGTGTTATATTGCCGGATTGTAAGATTGAGTGTTAAACTTGTGTTTTTATGTTTAGCATTTCTATGATGTACAAAATTTTTTTAAGTGTTTCTAAGGGTACATGTAACCATTGGTTCTGATTATAATCATTACATGCACTGGAACAGTATGGAGGAATTTGCTTTATCCGTAATCTCTAATAATGAAACCTAATCTTTAAATAAAATTAAAACTTAATTTAGTTACTTGTATTTTTATGTGTACAGAATAAAAAAAAAAGCTAAAGTATTCATAAAAATGTTCACATAATACCCCGCCATATTTCGTGTATATTTCTTTATTAATTTTTAACACTGATGAAAACAAGTTACCACATTTTAGAATTTAAAATAGAATTTTCTTCTATCGTATGGTCAAAACCACACGATGTTGTTGTTATTACTTCACGAGAAAGCAAATATCCCTCATCGGACTATAACAGGCATGCAATTACCCTTGCTTCTTGTTTACCGTTACTCCAAAGGGACTTTGTGCAACTAAATTCGTTTCTGAATAAGTAACTATTATTTTAGGTTTATATATATCACAATTTAAATAAAATAAAAATAAAATTGGGATAAGGGCAGGAGGATAATGATGATGATATATCACAATTTATTTATTTATTAATACCAGATCCACAATAAATATATTAGACTCTTTTGGTTCACAAGTAGGTTACGAAATATATGAAATATGTTAGGTAATAAATCCAGCTTGTAATAAAAATAAAGTCTTATCTACAATTTTACTATAGGTGAACACGGCTTGCATTATGACGCTCGTATTATTTTACAATTTTATTTAAATTCGATTAAGTATATATATCTACTTATATCTACTGATCTGTTTTAAATGTCTAATATGTGTTTTTCTATAATGTGTTCTTCTGTTTTAACAATTCGGCAAACGGTTCAGATAAAATAACATAATAATGGGTATTAAAAATACAATCATCGTTACATAATGAAATATTTCATAAATAATATATTACTTTAATAGCCGTGGGTGGACTAATTGAATAAAATGTGTATTTACGTCTTTAAAATGTCTTTACGATGACAACTTTTTATCGGCCGACTCCTCTGTTCGTTTATATGCTACATAATGACCATACATGAAACTGACAATTGTACTACTATACCATAAACATATTCGATATTTTTCACATTATTATAATTACGTCATAATTAATTGACAAAGTTCGGGTATTCCTATTCGGCTATTGCTTGTTCGCGTGGATTTTTCCGGCTCTTTAGATGTGGGATACTTTAGAAGAGAGTGAATAGGTTTTTATAAGATAGTGCGATCAGTATTGTAAACTTTAGATGCCAGAAATGTGATCGGCCAGGAAATGAAAAGAAGGTTAGAAAGAAAGCACTGGCTCTCAAGCCCCCAGCCAGGACACGACGAGTCGTTTGGCGGCTGACTGAAGCAGGAGGGTGGTAGCTAGCCAGGCAGGGTTCACGGAAAGATAATAATTATTCTAGGCCGCCCCAATACGGCTTAAATGTATTAATGAAACTGAATGAAAATTAAATTATGTATAATGTAAACT